>JAZKJV010005887.1:0-216246 GCA_037367405.1 Ottelia alismoides | reverse complement strand
TCTGTTTCAGACGAAATTCGAAATGGCATATATGAGGGACATAGGGATGATTATACATGACGATATTTTTCAAAAAATAAAAAAAATTTGCCCCAAAATGGGACGGGACAGCCATGTTGGCTGCCCACAAGGGGCAGCCCCATCAACCCCTATATATATATATATACATATATATACATATATATATATACATATATATATATACATATATATATATACATATATATATATACATATATATATACATATATATATACATATATATATATATATATATGTATATAGAGGAGTGATCCTATGAGAGGAGGTGCTTATGAGAGGATGAGAGCAATCAATATGGTCCGTTGGATCTTAAAAAGTACTAACGGATGAGATTGAAGTAATGATCCCCCATTGATGAATACCCATTCATCACTCTTTATTCTTCTATTTTAGCTACAAAAACCTTTGCAAATACATGTAGATATATGTAAATACAAATAATTACCAAAAGCATGCATTGTGTAAAAACCTGTAATTAGCATGTTTTTGTGCAAAACTAAAAGAATAAAGAGTAAAAAGAAAAAGAGGGAAATATTTAGAATAAATATTGAGCAACCTAACCCAAGGGAGGGCTCAGCATGGGCCTGACCGCAAAAAAGCCAAAGTAGAGGGAGATAGGGGCTCATCTGTAAATATTTGTGTAAATACATAAAACTATATTTTTCCTCACCCAAAAATATGCTTGTATATATTTATAAAAGATAAAAAAACAAAATAAAAAGTTAAAAATTAAAAAGATCCAAAAATACCCCTTTCATCATGTACATAAACCACACATATGCATATATATTTATTTAGCTCTGTAAATATACAAAAGTAATTTTTTATAATAGTCTATATTATATATTGTAAGAAGAATCAAAACAAAAAGCAAATAAAAATTACAAAATTCAAAACATAAAAATACATTGTATATATATATCATGTATATAGATGTATAAATCTATTTATTTTACCTATATACATAAATAATAAAAATCAAATAAAAACACCTTTTTATTCCTTATTTTATAATGTAAATAAATAAAATATAAAATGGGAATAAAAATGCACAAAAATAACAAATTAAAAATCAAAAAAAAAATTAAAAAGACATATTGTACAAATACATATGTATAGCTATACTATGTAAATACCCTATTTTTACTTTGAAAAATTAATTAAAAATCACCAAAAAAATAGAAAAATTAAAACAAAAATATTTCATGTTTTAATTTTTTAATAATTCGGCCATTTGCTATTTTTAATTGAATTTTAAATATTTTCCACGTGGCTGTTTCCCATTGGTCCACGGGGAATGTTAACCCCTGGTCAACTCCCCCCGCGGATCCTCTTCTCTCGCGGATCAGGCTGTCGACCCGATTTCTCTGATTTTTCCATGCCTGATCCGCCCGCCATTTGCGCAAACCCCGGGTCCTAATTCTTCTTCTTGCATCCGAGACCCCCGCCCGGGGGATTGCATCGGGGTCCGCGCTTCATGCTGCCCTACCCGACCAGCCCTAGTCGGGTCGGCACCCATATATATCTCGAGCTCCGCCACCTTCAATCGGCATCTTTGGCTAATCCGCTCCACCCCCAGTGACCTCCAGTGCTCGAGCGTGAGTGACAGCTCGCTCCAGGTGCTGTCGCAGCGAGGAGAGGGGTCGGATACCACTGATCCGGCGAGTCAGCACCGTCGTGCTCCGCCCAGAGCAGGAGCTCGAGCCTCGGGCCGAGACGACCCTTGAGGCCACGACCGGGAGCACCACCAGCTCCAGCACAGTCTATTCACCCACGCAGGTAACCTTTTAGCTTAGCCATTTAGCCTAATTCCCATTTTGCCCCAATTCGCGCCGCCGTCGATTTTCGTTGATTCCGACCACCTCACACCTCCATTCGATCATCGGAATCCTTCATCATCTCCGCCCTCCTCCCGCGCACGTTCTCCGCACCTCCGTTCAACCCAGCTCGCACAGGAGCTGGGGATTCGAGCTCCTCCGTCCATCGCATCGTCGGAGCTCGACCACTTCGCCTCCCCGATCACCTTCACCACGCCTAACGGGGTCGAGGCACTTTGCCCTCGACCCGCGAGTTTGCTGGGATACTTTGCAGGTTCATCCAAGCCCATCTGAGGGCATGGACCATTTGGTCCAGCTGCTCCGCCTCCGCCGACCTCGCCGGAGTTCCCAGGACTCGGTTGGGTCATCGGAGGCCTCCATTAGACGCGGAGGGCCCGCAGCTTCCTTCTCCGACCTTCAGCGAGCTTCCAGGAGGAGACCAGTGCCGTCACGAGTCCGGCGAAGTTCGCCGGAGCCCTGTTCGTCCACCATCCTTCTCCGCCGTCCGATCGACCCCGAGCTCTAGATTCGATCACGATCGTCCATTCGAGGAGCAGCTTTAACCGCCAGATCCATTCGAGGGTCGATCTCCACCGTCGATCCAGCGAGGCTCAGCCACTACTCCCGTCCACCGTTCAATCTGCAATGTGGCAGCGCCTGGACCGTCTGATCAAAGCCGAGGATCCAGCCCTGGGCGCCACCCATTCCCAGCCGTCCATCTATCCACGTGGCGCCCATCCATCGGCTCGACTTAATAAAGGGTAATTTACCCTTAGACCCTTCCTTATCTTTTATTTCGCATTAGTCCTGTAAATATTTAGAGACGTTGTTTAGTTTTAGGGTAATTTGCACTTTGGGCCCGGAGCTTTAGTTTATTTGCACTTATACCCCTGCCTGATGTGAGCCACGTGCATCGTCACGTGTTTTATTTGGATATTTGCAGTCTGTGCCCTTATTGTTCTGGTTGTTAATGAATGAATGAATCTTTCTGAGTAATTGCATTTATACCCCTGTGCGTGGTTTTATTCCGCATGTGCGTTTATTGTTGGGTTATTTGCAGCTGAGGTCCTCGTACTTTTGGTACGTGTTACCAATTAGTCCCCGGACCTTAGTTTCTTTACATATAGGTCCCTGAGTGCCCCAGGCACGCGCTTGGCGCGTGACTTCTTGGGTTAATTGCACCAGGACCTCCAGAACTTTGGGTAATTGCACTTTGGTCCTTGTGCACAGTGCCCTCTTGTGATTTTTTAATAAAATATCAATTCATCTCCAAATTCGATAAAAATTTGACACATGGCTCCTGCCATGTTGTAGGATTTTTGAGAATTTTGGAGGACATTTCTGAGTTTATTTGTTATTTTTAAAAATTCAAAAACCATCATTTTAGCCACTGTCTAGTTTTAAAAACCCCAAAAATATATAAAAATCCCCTCAAAAAATCTATAAAAATTAGGTACTGTTTAGTGTGTGTTCCTTGATTTTCTAGCCAATTTTGGCTATTTTTCACTGCTTAAAAACCATAAAAACTTAAAAACACCTAAAATCTCATAAAAATTCCAATAAATAACCTAAAAACCCAAAAACAATAATTTTGGTACTCAAATTTTCCTTGTTTTATCTAGTTTACAGGAAAAATACTCCAGGCCCTTTTGAGGTCCTTAGATATTTTATCTAGGGCTTTTGGGCCTGGCTGGACAGTACCTTGCATTTTAGTTACTGTTTGATTTTAAAAAATAAAATACACACCATAAAAATTCCAAAAAATTCACCAAAAACATTAAAAAACATAAAAAACATAAAAATATTTTTGTCTGAATTTTTGCTTGATTTTTGATGCATTAAATAAATTGTCAAAGTTTGCTTGTTTTTGCTTTTCTTATTTTTTTTCACATATTAAAAATTCCAAAAAAAATTTAAAAATTGTTAAAAACCACTAAAGATATTTTGCCTTTTATTTTATTCATTTTGACTACTTCGTAGGCCTTTTGGCCAATCCGTGCTCCTGAGTTCGACCCTGGGTGCTATACCAGGTTAATCTCATAGCAGGACCACTTCCTCGCTTCGATTGATTTTATTGCTATTAGTGGTTCGATTTTTCTTGATTTAGCGCATCTGAGCGACCGAGGTCGCAACGACCATTTTGTACCTTTACCTTAGTCGTTCGGAACGCTTATCAGCACGGCTTAGTAGTCGTTTTTTGAGTTTTCTGCGGCTTTTTGATTTTCGCGGCTTTTTGTATAGATTTGTGTAGATATTTTTCTGATAATTTTTGATAATAACCTAGACTGACCACTTCTCTCTGTTTCTTGCGAGGGCCCGAGGATCGAGGCGGCCGATTTCGAGAAGCCGACGCAACCGCGAAACTCGGAGGCGGCTCCCTTCTGCACGGAGCCGCAGGAGAGAGCGAGAGAGAGAGTTGAGTGGGTGAGGATAGTTTAGAACTATTTAATTGTTGTAATAATACAGGGACTCAGACTTGAACTGTGCTTGACACTTAGCGGGTCTGTTTCGCCGAGCACCGGTGTGCTCGGGGGACCCTTAGGAGTTTTTCGCGGTTTTTGACGCGGTTTTCTTCTTCTTTTTACTGCCTTTTCCGGTGTTTACGCGGTTTTTGCTCGAGCCCCTAGACTTAGGAATTTCTGGTGATTGTGTCGTAATTAGTAGGATCCAAACACCTAACTGCTTATCTGTTCCCATAGAACGTTAATTGGACCTACTAATAAATAAATAATAAAAATAATTTAGTCGCTTTCCTGAGAGCCTACGCGCCGCGAGCCTGCCCCGTCAAGCGCTACTCCTGAACTCGACCTGTCGAGAAGAGGAGGGGTGGGTCTAGACCGGACTCTTTGGATCGAGGGCGAGCGACTGAGTTAGACGGTTCTGCGCTAGAAATTGCTCGTTTAGGACTCGGTTTTTTTCCGCTTGCATCATTTAGGTAGTTTATTTCCTGTATTTAAATTCTGCGCGGATCACTTGCATGTAGAGTGCTGGAGACAAGGTACGCATTTCTATCTCAGCATGCATCATTGATTTCTCGCGCATCGGCTTTTTCGTCTTCTCCCCCCTGTTTTCGGACTAAATAATCAGGAGAACCGAAAAATTCGTTAGGCCTTTTTGTTTGATTTGAAAAATATTAAAAAGAAAAACCATAAAATTGGGACTGGCTAAGACTATTGACCTTAAAAACCGCTCACCCTAAAAATTTTGTCTTGGGGAGAGCAACCCCCTCATTGTATGGTTTGGATGCGCGAGAGAGTGACCCGCACCCTAGGTAGAGCCTCCCGGTGCTAGTCCCGACTGATTACCGACTCTTCCGTGCGGGCCAGTCGGTTGGGATAGCATCGGATATCCTAACAGGTCACGTAAGCGCTCTGATATTTTGTGTGTTCACCAAAATAAAATAGACAAGATAATTTGACCGAACTTTCACGGTCTTCAGCTTGCGTTGCGTTGGTGAACCGGGGGTTTGTTTTGTGATCATAGTTGACTCCAGATCTCATCCGCCTTACTCGCCAGATCAAGATGATGGGTAGACGGTCTCTTAGGCAGCCTCTGTTGCACCGCTTTCGGGCACGTCTACCCGATCATCTAGGTTGGCCCGTGAAGCCAAGACCAGCTCTCCGAGCCCGAGTACGACTCCGCCCTGTTCCCCCTCCGACCCCCTTTCTTTCGGCACTGAGAGACATGAGCCCGAGGAGAGATTAGCAGATTTGACAGCACCTGAGTTGGGCTCATTTGATTTTGCAGACGTCGTCATGGCCGGCAGTTCAGACGATCACTCCAGAGGTCCACGAGGAGACCAGCATGTCGTATTTGACAAGGGGGCGATCAACTCCACCCTGATCGCATCGCTCGAGACAGTTCAGCAGCAGTTACGCGATCAGGGGGCATTCATGATAGAGATGAGGCGAGAGTTGGAGAGGCTCAGAGCAGAGCGAGACGAGCAGAGCGAGCCTGAAGAGATGCATGATGCAGAGGCCGCAGCGGCAGCAGCCGCAGCAGCAGCAGCAGCCGCTGCCGCCGCAGCGGCAGCCGCCGCGGCAGGAGGACCACCACGACCGATGCGGGAGTTGCACAACCCCGGATCGACTCTGATGCATCACTGGGTAGTAGTGCCAGCAATCGTGGGGGACTTCAAGTTCCCCCCGAACACCTTGCAGTTGCTGCCCCGTTTCCACGGACTTGCCACTGAGGAGCCCCACCTCCACCTCCAGGAGTTCCTGATGATCTGCAGCACTGTCCACGATCGCCACGTGGACCAGGATACGATCCGGATGATAGCCTTCCCTTTTTCACTGGTAGTAGAGCAGCCACCTGGCTGAAGCATCTAGGGAAGTTTTGTCTACACCTGGGAGCAGCTCCGCACCGAGTACTTGAAAAAGTACTATCCACTCGGGTGGACGAATGCAGCGAGGGCCCTGATCAGCAACTTCTCCATGTTCCCAACGAGCAGTTTCACGAGGCATGGGAGAGGTTTCGAGAGCTTCTAGACAGATGCCCGCACCACGACATCTCCAAGCCGAACCTAGTTCAGAGCTTTTTCAGCGGGTTGACGCCAGAGCTTCAGGGTCTGGTGAACGCTTCTTGCGGCGGGTCCTACTTTGCCAAGGACCACGACCAGGTCTGGGGCATCTACGAGGAGATGTCCGAAAACTACATGGGTGATGTCTCAGACCAGGTTGTATACTCAGAGACCCCAGCCACAGCAACCAGGACCCGTGCAGTACCAGCGGATAGCACGGGTAGATGCAGGTCCTTCCAGTTCGTCCGCAGTCGCAGCAGCACAGGCAGAGTCATCCGCTGCGGACATGGGTATTATCAGCGAGAAGTTGGACCGCATGGAGATGATTGAGAAGAAGCAGTGCCAGAGCATCACTCAGATGGAACAGATGGCACAGGTTCTGAGCGACATGAAGACCCAGCTCATGTGTCTCCAGGAGACACAGACGGCTTCACAGCCCCGTCTTCTGTCGCGAGGCGATACCAGCAGCAGCAACTCGTCCCAGCGCTCCAGCTCCTCACAGCAGCCTAGACAGGTTCACCTTGTACAGGCGGAGCCGTACCAGCAGCCGCAGCCTGATGAATACCCATTCATCACTCTTTAT
This sequence comes from Ottelia alismoides, assembly GCA_037367405.1. NCBI lineage: Eukaryota > Viridiplantae > Streptophyta > Magnoliopsida > Alismatales > Hydrocharitaceae > Ottelia > Ottelia alismoides. The sequence goes on along the minus strand of JAZKJV010005887.1, from coordinate 209,282 downwards.
TCTTATATTTTAGCTACAAAAACCTTTGCAAATACATGTAGATATATGTAAATATCAATAATTAGCAAAAGCATGCATTTTGTAAAAATATGTAATTAGCATGTTTTTGTGCAAAAATAAAAGAATAAAGAGGAAAAAGAAAAAGAGGGAAATATTTAGAATAAATATTGAGCAACCTAACCCAAGGGAGGGCTCAGCATGGGCCTGACCGCATAAAAGCCACAAGTAGAGGGAGATAGGGGCTCATGTGTATATATATTTATGTAAATAAATAAATAATATTTTCCTCAACCAAAAAAATTATATTTGTACATATTTTGTATATATAGAAACTATGGAAAACAAAACAAAAATTAAAAATCAAAAATTCAAAAAGACCCTTCATCATGTACATAGATCATCATCTCTCTATTTATTTCACCTTGTAAATAAAGCTATTTATTTTCAAAACTTTGTGTAAATATTCCTTTTGTGTTTTGTAAATAAATAAAATAAAAAGAATTAAACCAAAAATCAAATAAAAATTACAAAATTAAAACACAAAACTACCTTGTATATATACCATGTATATAAGTATAAATAAATAATTATTTGACCTATGTATATAAATAATAAAAATAAAATAAAAAAAGCCTTTTATTCCTCATTTTATCCTATAAATAAATAAAATATAAAATGGGAATAAAAATGTATAAAAAATAACTAATTAAAAATCAAAATCAAAAATCTACTTAATGTATATATACCTATGTATAGCTAATATGTATATACCTTATTTTAATTCCAAAAATTAATTAAAAATCAACAAAAAATAGAAAAAAATTAAAACAAACATTTTTTATGTTTTGAGTTTTTAAAAATTCGGCCTTTAAAAGCCCCAAAAAAATCAGATAAAAATACAATAATTGGCGCATCCTGATTGGTCCACGGGGGTTTGTTGACCCCGGTCAACTTCCCCCGCGGACCCTCCTCTTTTGCGGATCTGCGGACCGACCCGATTTCTCGACATTTCTCCCGCTCGATCCGACCGCCATTATCCCTAACCCCGGGCTCCGATTGCTCCCAGGACATCCAGGACCCTCGCCCGGGGTGGGTTTGGAGGATCCGAAGCCCGAAAACCTCGCCCGACCATCTTCTTCTCGGACCTCCCACACTATTTAGTGTCGTCTCCGGCGACCTAATCACGTTATCTCTGATCTTCCCCTCAGCGCCAAGGAGCTCCTCCTTCATCCCTGAGTGACAGCCGTGGACGGAGGAGTGGAAGCGAGGCCTGGGCAGCCGGAAATCATTGATCCGGTGGTACCCTCCGCCGTGCGTCGCCGCGAGCGCGCCTGAGCCTCGGGGAGCTCGACGACCCCTTGAGGCAACGACCGGGAGCCTCCTTGGCTCCAGCCTAGTCGACAGCAGCCATCAGGTACCTTCTTTAGCCAGTAGCGTAGCTTAGATTTAGGTTTTTAGATTCGCCGTAGATTAGCTCCGCCACCTTCGCCAGCCGTCTCCGTCCACCTATTTGCCCATCCGACTCCGCCATCAGCTCCGCCAGACTCCTCTCCACCTGCTCCGCCCCTCCATTCCCCCTGACTCGTCCCGGAGCAGGGTTACAGGTCTCCCCCCTCCGTCGCATCGCCGGAGACCCTCCACCTCGCACCACCATTCACCTTTCGCACGCTCTGACGGGTCGAGGCACTTTGCCCTCGACCCAGCTTTCTTTCTGTGCAGGTCTGAAGGCGAATCGACCTCATCTGGAGGTCGGAACATCTGGGCACAGCAGCTCCAGCTCCTTGACGTCGCCGGAGCTCTCTGGAGCTCCTCTCTTCCATCGGAGCGTCGCATCGGGTGCGGGGCTTCACGGCGAAGCTCCTCAGCACCTCAGAGGCGGTAGACGAGGGCCATCGCGCACACGGAGAGCCGGCGAAAGTCGCCGGCGATCAGTTCTTCCAGCATCCTCGCTGACCGTCGGATCGCCCTCATCGCCCCAGTTATCATCTGAGCCATCCATCCTAGGCGAGGCGTGACCGTCCGATCATCTTGAGGGTCGATCTTGACCGTCCGCGCGGAGAGAGAGGCGTCAGCTACTCGCGTCCGTCAGATTCGCCACGCGCCTTCCTCTTGTCCGTCGGATACACGAGGGTTTTATCTCCAGCCACCCGTAGCCGTCAGATCTGCCACGTGGAGCTCCCTCAGACGTCGATCAGCCCCAACGTTCGCAAGCTCAAAGGCGCCGTTAATCTCCATCGTCAGATCTGCCACGCGTCATTCATCCGGGCGTCGACATTAATAAAAGGGGGTAATTTGCCTTAGGCCCCTTTACTTCCCTCATTTAGTTTTAATCTTGTAAATATTTAGCATAGTTCTGTTATCTTTGCGAACTTTGCACTGTGGACCTTCTAGTTTATGAAAATTGCATTTATGCCCCTGCCTGTTGTGGACACGTGCATCGACGCGTGATTGTTTGGTGTTTTTGCATAGTTGGCCCTGCGTTTTGCCCTGTTAGGTTTCATATTTTTATAAATAGGAATTACAATTTGGTCCTTCCAGGCCTGAGTCACGCGTATCGTGCGTGGCCTGGAGGGTTATTTGCATTCCTATCCCTCTACTTTTTAGGGTTGTTATTCCAGGGACCCAGAACTTCCTACTAATTGCAGAAAGGTCTCTGTGCACTGTTGGTCTTCTTTATTTTTGAATAAATATCAAATTACCTCCAAATCCAATGAGATTTTGACACATGGCTCCTGCCATGGTGTAGGAATTTCAGTAATTTTTGAGGACATTTTTGATTTGTTTTAGTATTTTTAAAAATTCAAAAATAGCCTTTTTAGCTACTGTCTAGGTTTAAAAATACCAAAAAAAATATAAAATCACCCCCAAAATTCTAAAAAATTAGATACTGTTGTTTGCTTGCTGTTTGATTTTCTAGCCAATTTTGGCTATTTTTCATCACTTAAAAACCTTAAAATCGAAAAAACCCCTAAAAATCCATAAAAATTATAATAATTAATTTAAAAATCCAAAAACAATAATTAGGGTGCCTAAATTTTCCTTATTCTTTCTAGATTACAGGAAAATTACCTCCAGGGCTTGTTGAGATCCATAAATATTTTATTTTTGGGTCTTGAGCCTTGCTGGACAGTACCTCTCCTGTTTTGCATTGTTTGATTTTTACAAAATAATCTACCCGTCAGAAAAATATCAAAAATTAACCAAAAACACTTAAAAACATAAAAAACACAAAAACAATTTTTCCTTAATTTTTGCATTATTTTTGGTGTGTTTAATAAATTGTTGAAGTTGGCTTGAGTTCACTCTATTCCATTTTCTTTATCTTTTAAAAATCCAAGAAAAAATTTAAAAATTCATAAAAACCACTAAAAATAACTTTTCTTGTATTTTATTCTATTGTGACTACTTTGTAGGCTTTCGAGCCAACCCGTGCTCCTTGTGTTCGACCCTGGGAGCTATACCAGGTTAATCCATAGCTAGACCGCTCTATTTTGTGCTTGATTGTTTTTATCTGAGTTGAGTGGTTGATTTTTCTTGATATTCTCCGTTTTTGTGATTGAGGTCGCAACGACCATTTTCCGACCTTTACCTCGATCGTATTTTCGGGTTATCAGAATGGCGCCGTTGCCGGGGAGCACGGCTTAGTAGTCTTTTAGATTTTTCCGCGGCTTTCGAGTTTCGTGGCTTTTTGTATAGATTTTTGTAGATATACATTTTTCTGATCTTTTTGAATAATTGTTGGACTGACCACACTTCTCTCTATTTTTCTTGCGAGGGCCCGAGGAGCGAGGGCGGCATTCTTAGGAGCGCCGGAGCACCCGAGCGAGGCGGAGGCGGCTTCTTTCTTCACGAAGCCGCAGGAGAGAGCGAGAGAGAGAGAGTTGAGTGGGTGAGGTAGCTTAGGATTTTATTCATTCATCATTGTAATAATACAGGTTTCAGACTTGTGGACTTGGACTGTTTGGACTCCAGGGTCTGTTTCGCCGAGCACCGGTGTGCTCGGGGGACCCTTTAGAACGTAGCGGTTTTTCGCGGTTTTTCGCGGCTTTTATTTTCTATTTTTTACTGCCTTTCCGGTGTTTACGCGGCTTTTTGATCGAGCCCCTAGCAGTAGGATTTTCTGGTGACTGTGCCGTAATAGTAGGATCCCCACACCTAATTGCTGATCTGTTCCTATAGATCGTTAATTGGACCTACTAAAAATAATTAATAAAAATAACCGATTCATCTTCCTTCGCAGCCTACGTGCCGCGAGCCTGCCCCACAAGCGCTAACTCCTGAACTCGACCTGTCGAGATGAGGAGGGGTAAGCCAAGACCGGACTCCTTGGCTTGAGGGTCGGTGATCGGTTAGACGGTTCTACGCTAGCACTGCTGTTTAGGACTCGGTTTTTACCGCTTGCATCATTTAGGTAGTTTACTTTCCTGCCTTTAAATTTATGCGCGGATCATATTGCATGTAGAGTGCTGGAGTCAGGTACGCCTTCCTTACTTTGCATGCATCATTGATTTCATCGTGCATCGGTTTTTTCGTCTTCTCCCCCCTGTTTTCGGCTTAAATAATCAGGAGAACACGAAAAATTCGTTAGGCGTTTGTTTGATATTTTAAAAAATATTTAAAAAACAAAAACAATAAAATCGGGACTGCTAATCATATTCGACCTAAAAGATACTTCACGAAAAATCTGTCTTGGGAGAGTAACCCCCTCCTTGTCTGTTTTGGATGAGCGAGAGAGTGATCCGCACATTAGGATAGAGCCTCCGATCTTTTCTTGACTGATTACCGGCTTTCAGTACGGGACAGTCGGTTGAGAAAGATTTGGATACCTAGTTACATCACGTAATCGCTCTGATAGACTGGATTATCACCTAAAATAAAATTGACAAGATAATTGACCGATCCCTTCGGTCTTCAGCTTTGGGTGCGTAGGTGAATTGGGGGTTTGCTTGTTTCATCTTGTTTGATTGCCAGATCCCTTCGACCTTTCTCCTTCATCTATTTCCCTCCCTCACCTCCCTTCATTTCTCTTCTCCCTGATCCCTGGATGATGGATTCCTCTCACTTTGAGCCGACTCTTACGGCTTCTTCTCCGTCTTCTGACCATCATTCCAGTCCACCTTCTAGGGAGGTCGGATCTCCGACCAATCTCCCGCTCCCTCCCTCCCTTTCATCTCATTACTCTGGGCATGCTGTGCGAGACGTCCGAGGATATCAGACAGAGCAGATGCGAGACCCGGACGATGCTGTTGCTGAGTTGAGAACGCACTCCGTTGGTGACCCGAGAGAGCAGTGGAGATCAGCAGATAGATCCCATTCCAGAGGGATGGAAGAGCAGATAGCACATGGAGCTCACTCAGCTTCTACATTAGGGCCATTCGTCTTGGATTTGGATTACGTTCAGCGACTGCCGACGTTTTCAGGAGAGGCGCACGAGGAGCCTTATCTTCACCTGTCCGCCTTCGAGGAGTTTAGCAGAGCACAGAGATACTCAGATGTCACTACAGAGGAGCTGATGAGCAGGACCTTCCCCTTCACGCTTCATGACAGAGCCATGAGATGGCATCGCCGATTGGGGAGGACATTCGAGACGTGGGGGAGAGCTACGCCGAGAGTTTTTACAGAGATACTTTCCCCCACGTAGAGCAGAGTTTATGCGGTCTTTGATCATGGATTTTTCAGTTGACCCCCAGGAGCCATTGCACGAGGCATGGCCGAGGTTGCTTGACCTCTTGAGGAGATTTCCAGACCATGGACTTTCACTGACAGATTTGATTGAGATCTCCATGCGGGGGATGACTGCAGAACAGATAGCACTGGTGATTACCACATGTGGCGGTTCAGACCGCAGTTCCGACATTCACTTCCTAGATACCATCTCGAGGCTACTTTCACAGAGTTCTTCTGCACGAGATGCTTCGGTCGGAACAGCACATGAGGACGATGCAGTACCAGTGCGGTGTGTCACTTTACACGATGATACAGTTTCTACACACCAGCCCGAGGATCTGGATGATGCAGCATCACTGACGGAGGAGATGACTGCGATAGCAGAGGTTCGGACCCAGAGTCTACTCGAGTTCCCGTTGGCATTCCAGTTGGAGTTCGAGTCAGCCCCAGAGTTCCCTGTTGACGAGTCTTGGATATCAGATCTTCTGATACTCCAGGAGCCGGAGGAGCCCCAGCTTTTGCAGCCGTTGATTCAGACATATCAGATTCCAGTCCCGGAGGAGTCAGTCTTCTTCCTGCAGAGACACTTCTTGGATGCAGACAGGCACCAAGATTCAGCCCAGCAGCCACAGCTCGAGGAGGGACACCACTTTGAGAGTACAGACACAGAGAGTCCCGTCTTCGAGCCTTTTGTCCTCCACTTCGTCGAGACAGATACACTTTCTGAGGACCAGCTGACAGCCAGCATAGCCGCAGAGCGAGGATCAGTTACAGACACTTTCCCAGCTTCCGCGATGTTGACTAGTACCATTTCCTGTTTCCAGATTGCCGAGAGTTACACTTCCGATGATGATGCAGCCTGGTGCACTGAGTGGATACTTGATAGCAGCGCAGATGACCATCTAGATCCTGATCCTCTTCTAGTCACTTCTGATCTGGCATCTCTCCCCGAGGGTTATCTGCGGGAGGATGCCGCACATGATGCGTACTCGGTTTCACCTACTGAGAGTGTTTCCGATCTGGCGGAACACGAAACCGAGTCTTTAGATCATTCTGATTCTGATTCTTCTCACCTCGATGACCTTCGCGAGGATGAGCCCATTTTGGAGATATTCGATGATTTGCCTGATCTATTTTTATTTCATGCATCGGATATCAGCCCTTTTCGAGAGTCTCCTGATCTTGACTTTCCATACCTGCTTGAGACACTGATTGACGTGGAGGATTCCATGACTGATCCATCCTTCTCCACGTTTGATTTCTTCGGCTCTACACTCTCACTCCAGTCTGATCCAGAGCCGCTGATTTCTTTTGTGCTACCGGATCCCGATTACTTATGCTCATATCACTGGCCGGTAGCAGACACCCTCCTGATTGCATACCGGGGTGTCTTACTTTACACTGTTGAGTTCGTCGTTGTTCTCACACCGAGACTGCGACGACAGTACGGCATTCGACTTACCGATGCCGTCCTGAACCTTGATACTGCGTTGTCCTAACCTTTGCGCCCAGCTAGGGGCGTAAAATCTAGCGCTTGTTGAGAGGCACCTCAACATTGTACTTTTTGTATATACGTGTTTCGTCTTATTCGATCTTTCTTTCTTCCGTTCTTGTTCTCACCCCAGGTCTCGCTTAGGATTATCTTTGCTATACTTAGGATATTGCTCATCCTAAGTATAGGGGGGTGGAAACACCGGGTTGTTCATTCGTCTGTTTCATCACTTCTGTTTTGCTGCCTATACTTAAGGTTCTCCACCTTAAGTATAGGGGGAGTGATGTCCTCCTTCTTGTATATATTCGTGATATTCTTCGTGTCTTTCTGCTCCTGTTTTGCTGCCTATACTTAGGGATATTTTACCCTAAGTATAGGGGGGGCAGATTCTGTATATTCTTCTTCACTCGGCTTTCCCTTCATGTACAGCTTGCTATACTTAGGATTAGTTAATCCTAAGTATAGGGGGAAACCACCGAGTTCCTCTCATTCTATTCATTTATTCGTTCCTTTTGTATAGCCTTTCTTTTCACTTCCCTATACATAGCACGAGTTATGTCTTCTTCATCGCTCTTGATCACTCTGAGGACATCGTTCGAGCTAAGTATAGGGGGGTGTGTATATATTTCATATATACTTTAGCCATAACTCGTACTTTGTGTGAGTGTGTTAATAAATAAAATGGCTAAAAATCACAAAAATTTAAAAATGTTCATGTACATAAACCTCTTTTATCCTTGCACATACATAGCTAGTGTACAAAGTATTTTTGTAAAAATGATTTCAAAAATCTTTTGTGTAAAGCTTGTGTAAATATGTTGTATCAAAATTATGTATATAGTACAAAATTTTTTCAAAATGTCTTGAAAATCAAAAGTTTGCAAAAATCTTGTGTAAATACTTGTGAATATCTTTTTGCAAAACTTGCACCTCATTCATCATCCATGATTTCAAAACATTTTTCAAAAATTTTGCATGATTGTAAAATACTTGTAAATAGCATCTTGTGTACAGATATGTATATAGTTTTTCCTGGATGAGAGTTGACATTTAAACTAAGCCTGGAATTAAATTGAGAAATGGAGCTTGAATAAGATCTTAATCCGCCTAACTTTAAGAGGAACCTTATAGGACTTAGGGTTAAGGCTTTTTCAGGTCCATAAGGACTTAATTCTTTGAGTCCACTAGGCTATGAGCATATGTCATCTTGATGAGCTTAAGTAGAACACTTAACAACACACGCATGACTCTTAGAGACAATGGCTTGACTTGCACCTGCACTTTACACATGGCTCTCCACGGATGAGGTAGTGAGGAGGCAGTTTCCTTTGGCTTGGGGTAGCATATGAGGGTAGTACTTCTAGGCGGAACCTCTCTTCTTCTTCTAGTGAAGGAAGTGCACCTCAACTTGGTCTGGTGGTGATGAAGACTAAAGACAGAAGCCGTGGGTTGCAATAAAGCTTCAAAAGAGGGATAGTCTACTGGCTCAAGGGGAAATTTCTTATATGCTGCACCATGTAGATATGCTGTACAGAAGTCTTTGAAAAAAAAATGCAAAAATGCAAAAAGAACTCCAAAAAAGTGGTGGGTCGGATTGAAAATTTAATAACCCCACCGGAGTGTACATAGTCAAATAAAGCAAAAGCTTATGGTATTAATGCTACATCTCATGAAGCTTGCAGCGGGAGACCTAGCTACACTGGCTAGGCTTCCAAAACTCTATACTTCTACCCCCTCTTCTTGAGCCGGTTGCACTTGAACTTAGAAGGGAATACCCCGCTTCTCGAGGAAAGAGTTGCTAGACCGAGGCATTAGAGTTACCAGGTTGAGGGAGGTTGTCTCTTTGTTGCTTCTGAGGTGGGGTGCCACATATCACTTACACTGCTTGGAAAGATTCATGGTCATTAGAGTTTGTGTATGTAGACTTGTTCTGATCTGGTTTATTAAGGAGTCTTGTCCATAGATTGGTGGAACTTAGAGGCTGTTGAGTTTTAAGCTTAAGTCCAAATAAGGTTCCGACACATTAATAATCCAAAGATCTGATCGAGCTCCATATTTCAATTTAATGAAGGAAAGTTTAATAAATCAACCTTGATCCATGCACATTCTCTTTTTCTTTTTCTTTTTCTTTCTTTTTCACTTCTTTTTCAAATAAGTGTTTGCTAAGGGACTAGCAAAGTATAGTATAGGGGGGTGATGAATACCCATTCATCACTCTTTATTCTTATATTTTAGCTACAAAAACCTTTGCAAATACATGTAGATATATGTAAATATCAATAATTAGCAAAAGCATGCATTTTGTAAAAATATGTAATTAGCATGTTTTTGTGCAAAAATAAAAGAATAAAGAGGAAAAAGAAAAAGAGGGAAATATTTAGAATAAATATTGAGCAACCTAACCCAAGGGAGGGCTCAGCATGGGCCTGACCGCATAAAAGCCACAAGTAGAGGGAGATGGGGGCTCATGTGTATATATATTTATGTAAATAAATAAATAATATTTTCCTCAACCAAAAAAAATTATATTTGTACATATTTTGTATATATAGAAACTATGGAAAACAAAACAAAAATTAAAAATCAAAAATTCAAAAAGAACCCTTCATCATGTACATAGATCATCATCTCTCTATTTATTTCACCTTGTAAATAAAGCTATTTATTTTCAAAACTTTGTGTAAATATTCCTTTTTGTGTTTTGTAAATAAATAAAATAAAAAGAATTAAACCAAAAATCAAATAAAAATTACAAAATTAAAACACAAAACTACCTTGTATATATACCATGTATATAAGTATAAATAAATAATTATTTGACCTATGTATATAAATAATAAAAATAAAATAAAAAAAGCCTTTTATTCCTCATTTTATCCTATAAATAAATAAAATATAAAATGGGAATAAAAATGTATAAAAATAACTAATTAAAAATCAAAAATCAAAAATCTACTTAATGTATATATACCTATGTATAGCTAATATGTATATACCTTATTTTAAATTCCAAAAATTAATTAAAAATCACAAAAAAATATAAAAAATTAAAACAAACATTTTTTATGTTTTGAGTTTTTAAAAATTCGGCCTTTAAAAGCCCCAAAAAAATCAGATAAAAATACAATAATTGGCGCATCCTGATTGGTCCACGGGGGTTTGTTGACCCCGGTCAACTTCCCCTGCGGACCCTCCTCTTTTGCGGATCTGCGGACCGACCCGATTTCTCGACATTTCTCCCGCTCGATCCAACCGCCATTATCCCTAACCCCGGGCTCCGATTGCTCCCAGGACATCCAGGACCCTCGCCCGGGGTGGGTTTGGAGGATCCGAAGCCCGAAAACCTCGCCCGACCATCTTCTTCTCGGACCTCCCACACTATTTAGTGTCGTCTCCGGCGACCTAATCACGTTATCTCTGATCTTCCCCTCAGCGCCAAGGAGCTCCTCCTTCATCCCTGAGTGACAGCCGTGGACGGAGGAGTGGAAGCGAGGCCTGGGCAGCCGGAAATCATTGATCCGGTGGTACCCTCCGCCGTGCGCCGCCGCGAGCGCGCCTGAGCCTCGGGGAGCTCGACGACCCCTTGAGGCAACGACCGGGAGCCTCCTTGGCTCCAGCCTAGTCGACAGCAGCCATCAGGTACCTTCTTTAGCCAGTAGCGTAGCTTAGATTTAGGTTTTTAGATTCGCCGTAGATTAGCTCCGCCACCTTCGCCAGCCGTCTCCGTCCACCCATTTGCCCATCCGACTCCGCCATCAGCTCCGCCAGACTCCTCTCCACCTGCTCCGCCCCTCCATTCCCCCTGACTCGTCCCGGAGCAGGGTTACAGGTCTCCCCCCTCCGCCGCATCGCCGGAGACCCTCCACCTCGCACCACCGTTCACCTTTCGCACGCTCTGACGGGTCGAGGCACTTTGCCCTCGACCCAGCTTTCTTTCTGTGCAGGTCTGAAGGCGAATCGAGCTCATCTGGAGGTCGGAACATCTGGGCACAGCAGCTCCAGCTCCTTGACGTCGCCGGAGCTCTCTGGAGCTCCTCTCTTCCATCGGAGCGTCGCATCGGGTGCGGGGCTTCACGGCGAAGCTCCTCAGCACCTCAGAGGCGGTAGACGAGGGCCATCGCGCACACGGAGAGCCGGCGAAAGTCGCCGGTGATCAGTTCTTCCAGCATCCTCGCTGACCGTCGGATCGCCCTCATCGCCCCAGTTATCATCTGAGCCATCCATCCTAGGCGAGGCGTGACCGTCCGATCATCTTGAGGGTCGATCTTGACCGTCCGCGCGGAGAGAGAGGCGTCAGCTACTCGCGTCCGTCAGATTCGCCACGCGCCTTCCTCTTGTCCGTCGGATACACGAGGGTTTTATCTCCAGCCACCCGTAGCCGTCAGATCTGCCACGTGGAGCTCCCTCAGACGTCGATCGGCCCCAACGTTCGCAAGCTCAAAGGCGCCGTTAATCTCCATCGTCAGATCTGCCACGCGTCATTCATCCGGGCGTCGACATTAATAAAAGGGGTAATTTGCCTTAGGCCCCTTTACTTCCCTCATTTAGTTTTTAATCTTGTAAATATTTAGCATAGTTCTGTTATCTTTGCGAACTTTGCACTGTGGACCTTCTAGTTTATGAAAATTGCATTTATGCCCCTGCCTGTTGTGGACACGTGCATCGACGCGTGATTGTTTGGTGTTTTTGCATAGTTGGCCCTGCGTTTTGCCCTGTTACGTTTCATATTTTTATAAATAGGAATTGCAATTTGGTCCTTCCAGGCCTGAGTCACGCGTATCGTGCGTGGCCTGGAGGGTTATTTGCATTCCTATCCCTCTACTTTTTAGGGTTGTTATTCCAGGGACCCAGAACTTCCTACTAATTGCAGAAAGGTCCCTGTGCACTGTTGGTCTTCTTTATTTTTGAATAAATATCAAATTACCTCCAAATCCAATGAGATTTTGACACATGGCTCCTGCCATGGTGTAGGAATTTCAGTGATTTTTGAGGACATTTTTGATTTGTTTTAGTATTTTTAAAAATTCAAAAATAGCCTTTTTAGCTACTGTCTAGGTTTAAAAATACCAAAAAAAATATAAAATCACCCCCAAAAATTCTAAAAAAATTAGATACTGTTGTTTGCTTGCTGTTTGATTTTCTAGCCAATTTTGGCTATTTTTCATCACTTAAAAACCTTAAAAATTGAAAAACCCCTAAAAATCCATAAAAATTATAATAATTAATTTAAAAATCCAAAAACAATAATTAGGGTGCCTAAATTTTCCTTATTCTTTCTAGATTACAGGAAAATTACCTCCAGGGCTTGTTGAGATCCATAAATATTTTATTTTTGGGTCTTGAGCCTTGCTGGACAGTACCTCTCCTGTTTTGCATTGTTTGATTTTTACAAAATAATCTACCCGTCAGAAAAATATCAAAAATTAACCAAAAACACTTAAAAACATAAAAAACACAAAAACAATTTTTCCTTAATTTTTGCATTATTTTTGGTGTGTTTAATAAATTGTTGAAGTTGGCTTGAGTTCACTCTATTCCATTTTCTTTATCTTTTAAAAATCCAAGAAAAAATTTAAAAATTCATAAAAACCACTAAAAATAACTTTTCTTGTATTTTATTCTATTGTGACTACTTCGTAGGCTTTCGAGCCAACCCGTGCTCCTTGTGTTCGACCCTGGGAGCTATACCAGGTTAATCCATAGCTAGACCGCTCTATTTTGTGCTTGATTGTTTTTATCTGAGTTGAGTGGTTGATTTTTCTTGATATTCTCCGTTTTTGTGATTGAGGTCGCAACGACCATTTTCCGACCTTTACCTCGATCGTATTTTCGGGTTATCACAGCCTACCTACCAGCCCCCACCATCTCCGGACATGCAGATGGTGGTCTACCAGACGGATCAGCCTCTGGCAGTACTCCCGCCAGACCCCTATGAGACAGAGCCGTTGATGGATGTCAACGGGATTTGGTATGACCACCCCCAGCCTGGGATCCGACGAGACCATCCCGGATTCAGGTGGGGGAGTGGTGGTGCCCAGCCCCAGCAGCAGCCGTCAGGACAGGGAGGGCAGTACACCCAGCAGAGAGATCACCAGCAGTCGCAGCAGCAGCACCCAGCACACCAGCAGCACCAGCCATCATCCTACGGTCCTCGTCTCTATCAGCAGTAGGGACAGTCATGGAGACGTGAGCAGCATGCTCACCCGATTCAGCAGCAGCACCCGTCCTCATATCCCTCCTACCAGCACCATCAGCAGCAGATCCAGCAGCCTCACCCACAGAGAGGCTACCCGTCGGGCTCCCACGAGAGCCCCGCTTTGGATGACATCGCCCGCCTCCTCACGGACCAGCAGGCCACATTCAGACGGGAGATGGACGAGTTCCGCCAGGAGATGCGGGACCTAGTGAGAGGGAAGGCCGCCATACCAGCCCAGATCGAGCCGAATCCGAACAACCTTAAGAGGAAATCTGAGCATGTAGTACATACTGAGTTAGCCACTCCTAGTGACCCATTTGATGATACATCTTCGGATCTATTTGATGCTGATTTTGTCACACTTAGGAGCGGTAGGATCCCAGCAGGCGGCGGCGCCTCATCTGAGCTTCACCACGAGGACACTCCAGAGGCGCCACATGAGGAGGAGGAGAGCGGTACTGAGGCCGCTCCAGATGATGATGGTGGCACTAATGCCACCAAGGATGCTGATCCCACCGGCGGTACTGAGGCCGCCGCTTCACCAGTTCGAGGAGGTGGTACTGACGCCACCAGCAGAGCCGAGCCAGCCCGCGGTACTGATGCCGCGAGACGTCTACCAGCAGCAGCAGAGCCAGCCAGAGGTGGTACTGAGGCCACCGGTGTTTGTACTGAGAGAGATGTTGTTTTTCCTCGCATTCCTGTATCTCAGAACTCTGTTGTGAATAAAGGAAAAGGTTTACTTTCTTCTGGTCCCACTGTGGTGCATGATGTATGTGTGGATCCGGTCCTTGAACCGTCTAGACCTTTTCCTAGTCCTTCATCTGAGAAGGACCCTGTGATCCCCTTCCCTAGAGCCCTTCAGATGGGGAAGGGGAAGAAAAAAGAAAATCCAAAAAAGAGAGAGTTTGAGGAGTTCAGCCAGAGCATGATCGATCGATTCCACATCCAGCTGACCCTCCAGGAGGCTTTGCAGCACATCCCCCTTCTCCAGCGTTCTTTGAGAGACAGGACTACAGTCAGGAGGAGGAGGAGGAACCACACTTCAGAGATACATGTGCTGACGAAAGCCACGTGTTTTGCGATTCAGAACCGCCTGCCAGCCAAGAGGCCAGATTCAGGGGCCTCGTATGTCAGATGCCAGATTAGTGAGCAGAGGTTCGACCATACTCTTCTAGATAGCGGATCGTCGATTAACCTTCTTCCGGCAGCCCTTCTCGACCGCTTCGAGTTGGGCACTCTTCGACAGAGCAGGACAGTCCTTCAGTTCGCTGATCGATCTGTCAAGAGGCCGAAGGGGTTATTACGAGATGTTATCATCACGATTCAGGGCCTGAAATTCCCCGTGGACTTCGTAGTGTTGGACATGGAGATCCCTGAGTCAGTGGCCGATACCCCCATCATCCTTGGTCGTCCGTTCTTGGCCACAGCCAAGGCGGTGACTGATCATGATAGCGGGAAGGTGTACTTTCGCGTCGAGGGCGAGAGTATACAAATAGAGACGGTCGAGGACTACAGAGCTAGAGATAGAGCCCGCTCAGATGCGAGTACAGATTCAGAGCAGCTGACAGACACGGAGCCAGACATCCACCAGGACTGTGATTTTGTGATCACAGACGATGAGGCAGCTTGGACAGATCCTGCAGCACAGACCATCCTCTCATATTCAGACACAGCTGATGCCGACATGATAGCAGAGGAGAGCCTGGAGAGCACAGCCCTGGTTCAGGATACCATAGAGGCAGCAGAGCCGGTCCTTGATCGCGACACTATGCTTAGTGATGGTGGTGCTGAGGCCACCTTGTTTTCCGGTGGTACTGATGCCACCGCGATTGATACAGATCCCTCGGATTCAGAGTCTGATTGGGCCGATTGCTATGATCAGATGCCAGACATGAGTCCACCTGAGCCTATAGATGAGGAGGAGGTAGATGCAGAGCCGAGCAGAGACAGTGCAGTTGAGCAGCCTTCTCCCGATCCAGTTTGCGAGAGTACGCTTTCACTTTCCCAGGCAGATTTGGTAGACTTAGCAGCTTTCACTCAGTTTCTTCCACAGCCAGATTTGCCAGCACCCAGCATTCCAGAACGGAAGCCGCCCCCTACTTCGCTGAAGTATCGATTCCTTGCGGGCGATCCAGAGATGTACCCAGTCATCATCTCCGCCGAGTTGACTGGAGAGCAAGAATCCCGTTTGATGGAGGTTCTTGAAAAGAACTGCAAAGCGATCGGATGGAGCGTAGCGGATCTCCATGGGATTAGTCCAGCAGTGTGCTCCCACCATATCTATCTCGAGGAGGGGGCGAAGCCGTCGCGTGAGTTCCAGCGGCGACTGAACCCCAAACTGAGAGAGGTCGTGATGAAAGAAATATCAAAATGGTGGAGTGCAGATTTTATTTATCCCATTTCCGACTCCAAGTGGGTCAGCCCCTTGCATGTGGTGCCCAAGAAGACGGGCATCACGACTGTGATCAGTGAGTCGGGAGAGGAGATCGCTACACGAGTGCCCACCTCTTGGAGGGTTTGTGTTGACTACAGGAGACTCAACCAAGCCACCAAGAAGGACCATTTCCCCCTGCCTTTTATTGACCAGATCATTGAGAGACTGGCAGGGAAGAGCCATTATTGCTTCTTGGATGGGTACTCGGGCTACAACCAAGTGGCCATCGCTCCTGAGGATCAGGAGAAGACCACCTTTACCTGTCCCTTCGGCACATATGCTTTTCGACGCATGCCATTTGGGCTATGCAATGCCCCTGCGACTTTTCAGAGGTGCATGCTGTCGATCTTTTCGGACATGGTAGGGGAGTGTTTGGAGGTCTTCATGGACGATTTCTCGGTCTACGGCGACGGATTCAATTCTTGTCTTGACTGCCTAGACTGAGTACTCCAGCGATGTATTGAGTTCCAGTTGGTTCTATCTTGGGAGAAGAGTCACTTCATGGTGACTCAAGGGACGGTGCTTGGCCACATCATCTCCAACAGGGGCATGGAGGTTGATCCGGCCAAGGTTGATGTCATTAGGAAACTCACACCGCCGTCCAATTTGAGGCAGCTACGGTCTTTCCTGGGGCACGTTGGATTTTATAGGAGATTTATTCAGGATTTCAGCAAGATTGCCCGACCGTTGACTGACCTCTTGATGAAAGACACCGAGTTCCTTGTCGATGACAAGTGTCTCTCGTCCTTTGCGACTCTCCAGCAGCATGTTATTGAGGCTCCTGTCCTTCAGCCGCCTGATTGGTCTCTCCCATTCGAGATCATGACGGACGCCTCCGATTTTGCCGTGGGGGCAGTGCTGGGACAAAGGAGGGATGGAGTTCCGTTTGCCATACACTACGCTAGCCGCACATTGGATTCCGCCCAGCGGAATTATACGGTCATAGAGAAGGAGATGCTAGCCGTAGTGTTTGCCCTAGATAAGTTCAGATCGTATATCATTGGATCTAGAGTGACTTTGTTTACATATCACACCGCCATCAGGTACCTCATGGCAAAGAAGGATGCCAAGGCCAGACTGACTAGATGGATCCTTCTACTCCAGGAGTTCGATATTGAGATCAAGGATAAGCCTGGAGTCAAGAATGTGGTGGCGGATCATCTCTCCCGATTAGAGCAGCCTGAGGATTCTGAGCAGATTGATCCCATTCGAGATACCTTCCCAGATGAGGCGATCCTTGCTATCGCCTCACTCCCGTGGTATGCCGATATTGTGAACTTTCTCGTTGCAGGGAAAGTCCCACAAGATTGGCCCAGGCAGAGGCTTGAGACCTTCCTTGCGAGGGCCAAGTCCTACCACTGGGAGGATCCCATCCTTTACCACGAAGGAGGGGATAGCGTCTGGCGTCGGTGTATTCCTCAGGAGGAACACCATAGCGTCCTCACTTACTGCCACAAGCTTGAGGCAGGAGGACATCATTCTGGGAGGAGAACGGCACAGAAAGTGCTCCAATCCGGCTTGTGGTGGCCTACCCTCTTCAAGGACTCTGATGAGTTCGTGAAGAGGTGTACTGACTGTCAGAGGATGGGCACTTGTGGACAGCGTGATATGATGCCGATGCAGCCCATTCACTTCTGTGAGGTTTTTGACGCATGGGGCATCGATTTCATGGATCCATTCCCTAAGAGTCAGGGATTTGAGTACATTCTGTTGGCCGTTGATTATGTTAGTTGTTGGGTGGAGGCTATCCCCGCCCGAGCCGCTGATGCGAGGACAGTTTGCAGATTTTTGAGAAAGCATATCATCACGCGGTTCGGGGTTCCACGAGTTCTGATTTCTGATGGGGGGTCTCATTTCATCAACGACCAGGTGAAGGCCCTTGCTAGCGAGTTTGGCATAGACCATCGTGTTGCCACACCTTACCATCCACAGACGAATGGTCTAGCTGAGGTGTCGAATAGGGAGATCAAGAATATTTTGCAGAAAGTCGTCCGCCCTGACCGAAAGAATTGGTCACAGCTTTTGGACTCGGTCTTGTGGGCATATCGGACGTCTTTCAAGACTCCATTGGGCACATCTCCCTTTCGCCTCGTTTATGGCAAGCCGTGCCATTTACCTGTTGAGCTGAGTCACAAGTCACTCTGGGCAGTCACAGATATTCTTATGGATCCAGATGGTATGGGAGACCAGAGGAGGGCAGAGTTAGCTGCCCTGGAGGAGCTTAGAGATGCAGCTTTCTCAAGCAGCCTACATTATAAGGAGAAAGTCAAGGAGTGGCATGATTCTCATATCAGCCACAAGCATTTTGAGATTGGACAGAGAGTATGGCTGTTTGATGCGAGGCTACGATTATTTCCAAGGAAGCTACAGAGCAAATGGAAGGGACCTTATCTCGTCAGAAAGGTACACGACAATGGTAGCATTGATATATCCGAGTTGTCTTCTGAGAGTACCTTTCGAGTGAACGGCCAGCGGCTCAAGCCATTTCTAGATCATGAGCCGCGGGACGTTATTGTTGCCCCTATTCATTTTGCGTGAGATGTGGTCTTTTGACTCACATCTTTTGCATCTCACGCCTGATTTTCACTGTTCCTCCGCCTTGTATAGATCCAGTTGTCCATATCATTCTATTCTTTAGTCCCACATCCCTTTTCTCATCTTATGATTATGCTATACTTAGGGTGTACTTTACCCTAAGTATAGGGGGGACGTAGGACCTGCGGGTATTCGTTTCATTCATTCTGCCCCTGTTTTGCTGCCTATACTTAGGGATATTTTACCCTAAGTATAGGGGGGGCAGACTCTGTATCTTCTTCACTCGGATTTCCCTTCATGTACAGCTTGCTATACTTAGGATTAGTTAATCCTAAGTATAGGGGAAACCACCGAGTTCCTTCCATTCTATTCATTTATTCGTTTCTGTACTTAGCCATTCCTTTTCACTTCCCTTTTACTAAGCACGAGTTATGTCTTCTTCATCGCTCTTTATCACTCTGAGGACATCGTTCGAGCTAAGTATAGGGGGGGTGTGTATATATTTCATATATACTTTAGCCATAACTCGTACTTTGTGTGAGTGTGTTAATAAATAAAATGGCTAAAAATCACAAAAATTAAAAATTTTTCATGTACATAAACTTCTCTTATCATGCACATACATAGCTAGTGTACAAAGTATTTTTGTAAAAATGATTTCAAAAATCTTTTGTGAAAGCTTGTGTAAATATTTTTGTATCAAAATTATGTATATAGTACAAAAATTTTTCCAAAATGTTTTGAAAATCAAAAGTTTGCAAAAATCTTGTGTAAATGTTTGTAAATATCTTTTTGCAAAACTTGCACTTCATGCATCATCATCATCCATGATTTCAAAACATTTTTCAAAAATTTTGCATGATTGTAAAATATTTGTAAATAGCATCTTGTGTACATATATGTATATAGTTTTCCCTGGATGAGAGTTGACATTTAAACTAAGCCTGGAATTAAATTGAGAAATGGAGCTTGAATAAGATCTTAATCCACTTAACTTTAAGAGGAACCTTATAGGATTTAGGGTTAAGGCTTTTCAGGTCCATAAGGACTTAATCCTTTGAGTCCACTAGGCTATGAGCATATGTCATCTTGATGAGCCTAAGTAGAGCACTTAACAACACACGCATGACTCTTAGAGACAATGGCTTGACTTGCACCTGCACTTTACACATGGCTCTCCACGGATGAGGTGGTGAGGAGGAAGTTTCCTTTGGCTTGGGGTAGCATATGAGGGTAGTACTTCTAGGCGGAACCTCTCTTCTTCTTCTAGTGAAGGAAGTGCGTCTCAACTTGGTCTAGTGGTGATGAAGGCTAAAGACAGAAGCTGTGGGTTGCAATAAAGCTTCAAAAGAGGGATAGTCTACTGGCTCAAGAGGAAATTTCTTGTAAATATGCTGCACCATGTAGATATGCTGTATAGAAGTCCTTGAAAAAAAATGCAAAATGCAAAAAGAACTCCAAAAAAGTGGTGGGTCGGATTGAAAATTTAATAACCCCACCGGAGTGTATATAGTCAAATAAAGCAAAGCTTATGGTATCCATGTTACATCTCATGAAGCTTGCAGCGGGAGACTTAGCTACACTGGCTAAGCTTCCAAAACTCTATACTTCTTCCCCCTCTTCTTGAGCCAGTTGCACTTGAACTTAGAAGGGAATACCCCGCTTCTCGAGGAAAGAGTTGCTAGACCGAGGCATTAGAGTTACCAGGTTAAGGGAGGTTGTTTCTTTGTTACTTCTGAGGTGGGGAGCCACCCATCACTTACACTGCTTGGAAAGACTCATGGTCATTAGAGTTTGTGTATGTAGACTTGTTCTGATCTGGTTTATTGAGGAGTCTTGCCCATAGATTGGTGGAACTTAGAGGCTGTTGAGTTTTAAGCTTAAGTCCAAATAAGGTTCCGACACATTAATAATCCAAAGATCTGATCAAGCTCCATATCCCAATTTAATGAAGGCAAGTTTAATAATTCAACCTTGATCCATGTACATCCTCTTTTTCTTTTTCTTTCTTTCTTTTTCAAATAAGTGTTTGCTAAGGGACTAGCAAAGTTAAGCATAGGGGGGTGATGAATACCCATTCATCACTCTTTATTCTTCTATTTTAGCTACAAAAACCTTTGCAAATACATGTAGATATATGTAAATACAAATAATTACCAAAAGCATGCATTGTGTAAAAACCTGTAATTAGCATGTTTTTGTGCAAAACTAAAAGAATAAAGAGTAAAAAGAAAAAGAGGGAAATATTTAGAATAAATATTGAGCAACCTAACCCAAGGGAGGGCTCAGCATGGGCCTGACCGCATAAAAGCCAAAGTAGAGGGAGATAGGGGCTCATCTGTAAATATTTGTGTAAATACATAAAACTATATTTTCCTCACCCAAAAATATGCTTGTATATATTTATAAAAGATAAAAAAACAAAATAAAAAGTTAAAAATTAAAAAGATCCAAAAATACCCCTTTCATCATGTACATAAACCACACATATGCATATATATTTATTTAGCTCTGTAAATATACAAAAGTAATTTTTTATAATAGTCTATATTATATATTGTAAGAAGAATCAAAACAAAAAGCAAATAAAAATTACAAAATTCAAAACATAAAAATACATTGTATATATATATCATGTATATAGATGTATAAATCTATTTATTTTACCTATATACATAAATAATAAAAATCAAATAAAAACACCCTTTTATTCCTTATTTTATAATGTAAATAAATA
Organism: Ottelia alismoides; assembly: GCA_037367405.1. Taxonomy (NCBI): domain Eukaryota; kingdom Viridiplantae; phylum Streptophyta; class Magnoliopsida; order Alismatales; family Hydrocharitaceae; genus Ottelia; species Ottelia alismoides. Next base: position 188,221 of record JAZKJV010005887.1, on the reverse strand, counting down.
AAATATAAAATGGGAATAAAAATGCACAAAAATAACAAATTAAAAATCAAAAAAAAATTAAAAAGACATATTGTACAAATACCTATGTATAGCTATACTGTGTAAATACCCTATTTTTACTTTGAAAAATTAATTAAAAATCACCAAAAAATAGAAAAAATTAAAACAAAAATATTTCATGTTTTAAGTTTTTAATAATTCAGCCATTTGCTATTTTTAATTGAATTTTTAAATATTTTCCACGTGGTTGTTTCCCATTGGTCCACGGGGAATGTTGACCCCCGGTCAACTCCCCCCGCGGACCCTCTTCTCTCGCGGATCAGGCTGTCGACCCGATTTCTCTGATTTTTCCATGCCTGATCCGCCCGCCATTTGCGCAAACCCCGGGTCCTAATTCTTCTTCTTGCATCCGAGACCCCCGCCCGGGGGATTGCATCGGGGTCCGCGCTTCATGCTGCCCTACCCGACCAGCCCTAGTCGGGTCGGCACCCATATATATCTCGAGCTCCGCCACCTTCAATCGGCATCTTTGGCTAATCCGCTCCACCCCCAGTGACCTCCAGTGCTCGAGCGTGAGTGACAGCTCGCTCCAGGTGCTGTCGCAGCGAGGAGAGGGGCCGGATACCACTGATCCGGCGAGTCAGCACCGTCGTGCTCCGCCCAGAGCAGGAAGCTCGAGCCTCGGGCCGAGACGACCCTTGAGGCCACGACCGGGAGCACCACCAGCTCCAGCACAGTCTATTCACCCACGCAGGTAACCTTTTAGCTTAGCCATTTAGCCTAATTCCCATTTTGCCCCAATTCGCGCCGCCGTCGATTTTCGTTGATTCCGACCACCTCACACCTCCATTCGATCATCGGAATCCTTCATCATCTCCGCCCTCCTCCCGCGCACGTTCTCCGCACCTCCGTTCAACCCAGCTCGCACAGGAGCTAGGGATTCGAGCTCCTCCGTCCACCGCATCGCCGGAGCTCGACCACTTCGCCTCCCCGATCACCTTCACCACGCCTAACGGGGTCGAGGCACTTTGCCCTCGACCCGCGAGTTTGCTGGGATACTTTGCAGGTTCATCCAAGCCCATCTGAGGGCTTGGACCATTTGGTCCAGCTGCTCCGCCTCCGCCGACCTCGCCGGAGTTCCCCAGGACTCGGTTGGGTCATCGGAGGCCTCCATTAGACGCGGAGGGCCCGCAGCTTCCTTCTCCGACCTTCAGCGAGCTTCCAGGAGGAGACCAGTGCCGTCACGAGTCCGGCGAAGTTCGCCGGAGCCCTGTTCGTCCACCATCCTTCTCCGCCGTTTGATCGACCCCGAGCTCCAGATTCGATCACGATCGTCCATTCGAGGAGCAGCTTTAACCGCCAGATCCATTCGAGGTCGATCTCCACCGTCGATCCAGCGAGGCTCAGCCACTACTCCCGTCCACCGTTCGATCTGCAACGTGGCAGCGCCTGGACCGTCTGATCAAAGCCGAGGATCCAGCCCTGGGCGCCACCCATTCCCAGCCGTCCATCTATCCACGTGGCGCCCATCCATCGGCTCGACTTAATAAAGGGTAATTTACCCTTAGGCCCTTCCTTATCTTTTATTTCGCATTAGTCCTGTAAATATTTAGAGACGTTGTTTAGTTTTAGGGTAATTTGCACTTTGGGCCCGGAGCTTTAGTTTATTTGCACTTATACCCCTGCCTGATGTGAGCCACGTGCATCGTCACGTGTTTTATTGGGATATTTGCAGTCTGTGCCCTTATTGTTCTGGTTGTTAATGAATGAATGAATCTTTCTGAGTAATTGCATTTATACCCCTGTGCGTGGTTTTATTCGGCATGTGCTTTTATTGTTGGGTTATTTGCAGCTGAGGTCCTCGTACTTTTGGTACGTGTTACCAATTAGTCCCCGGACCTTAGTTTCTTTACATATAGGTCCCTGAGTGCCCCAGGCACGCGCTTGGCGCGTGACTTCTTGGGTTAATTGCACCAGGACCTCCAGAACTTTGGGTATTTGCACTTTGGTCCTTGTGCACAGTACCCTCTTGTGATTTTTGAATAAAATATCAATTCATCTCCAAATTCGATAAAAATTTGACACATGGCTCCTGCCATGTTGTAGGATTTTTGAGAATTTTGGAGGACATTTCTGAGTTTATTTGTTATTTTAAAAAAATCAAAAACCATCATTTTAGCCACTGTCTAGTTTTAAAAACCCCAAAAAAATATAAAATCCCCTCAAAAATTCTATAAAAATTAGGTACTGTTTAGTGTGTGTTCCTTGATTTTCTAGCCAATTTTGGCTATTTTTCACTGCTTAAAAACCATAAAAACTTAAAAACACCTAAAACCTCATAAAATTGAGTCCCAAAATTAAAAATCCCAAAAACAATAATTTGGGACTCAAATTTTCCTTGTTTTATCTAGTTTACAGGAAAAATACCTCCAGGCCCTTTTGAGGTCCCTAGATATTTTATCTAGGGCTTTTGGGCCTGGCTGGACAGTATCTTGCATTTTAGTTACTGTTTGATTTTTAGAAAATAAAATACACACCATAAAAATTCCAAAATTCACCAAAAACATTAAAAAACATAAAAAACATAAAAATATTTTTGTCTGAATTTTTGCTTGATTTTTGATGCATTAAATAAATTGTCAAAGTTTGCTTGTTTTTGCTTTTCTTATTTTTTTTCACATATTAAAAATTCCAAAAAAAATTAAAAATTGTTAAAAACCACTAAAGATATTTTGCCTTTTATTTTATTCATTTTGACTACTTCGTAGGCCTTTTGGTCAATCCGTGCTCCTTGAGTTCGACCCTGGGTGCTATACCAGGTTAATCTCATAGCAGGACCACTTCCTCGCTTCGATTGATTTTATTGCTATTAATGGTTCGATTTTTCTTGATTTAGCGCATCTGAGCGACCGAGGTCGTAACGACCATTTTTTGTACCTTTACCTTAGTCGTTCGGAACGCTTATCACCCATCTTTCCTCCTTTCCAAGGATTGCAGAACAAAAAAGTGGTCTCTCCTCCTCTGACGATACAACTCCAGCCCCCATCTTCCCACTCGTCAGGGACGGTGCTTCCTCTCCGAAGCTCTCTCCGGCGCTCACAAATCGAAGCCAAGATGTAGAGCCCTGGAAGAATGATCCTGCAAGCTCGTCCCCATGCCGATGGGTGTCAGTCCATCTCGCAACCTTACCCCACCTTGCTTGAATCGGCTCCGTTGCGAGGGCTTCCTCGAACGCCGGAGAATGCTAGACTGCAGCGCTGCTTTCACCCTCGTAGCGGCATTGTCTCTTCCTCGTTAGAGCTATTCCTTACCTCTGTTAATGCCTGACCGAGCAAAACCGATGTCAGTAGCATCTGGCCATTTTAGCAACTTCTCTTCGGCAATCAGTAGTATACGGAAGAGGCATCCAGACCTCAAATCTTGACAGAATATGGTGGTCTCGAGCATATTTTGTTACCTCTGAAAGCCAAGATTTTCCCAGTGTTCAGTGTTGTATTTTTTCATTCAATATAAACTTTATTTTTTCCATCTCCGGGATATTGGTGGTGCATCGTTGTATATTTTATTTCGTCCATTTTTATCTTGGATTGTATTTTTGTCTCCAGTATCAGAAACTTCGTTTTAAGATGCAAATGCTAAAGCGGTGTTGGGAGAGTATGGGGTTCGCGATATGAGTTTTGTTTTGGAGTAATGTATACCATTATTATTTGCTAAGATGGCATGTCTATGAATTTTTTTAGTTTAGTAAAAGAAGATTTGTCCTGCAATCTGCATATATGTGATTTATTTTAAAAGGCAAGTCGATGAAATACAGAGAATGGTATGTAAATTTAATTTGGTCATTTGGATCAAAATTTGTTCGATTTGCAATTAAGAGCGAAGCTGGAGTAGTTGTTCCACCGTTAATATGGTAAATGCGAGTGTTAAACAGCGTGTTGTTTTGCCAATGTGATACTCGTCGAATGGATGACTATGACTACTTGCTCGGACAACATTGACATTCGCTTCGATGTCGACTACTTGGATGGCGTTGTTGATGTTCGCTTGGATGTTGACTACTTACTTGGACATCATCGATGTTGGCTTGGATGTTTTTGACACTAAGGCAGTAAACGATAGTGGTGACCTCTTCGCTGATGGATCTACTCATATTTTAGTCTTCTCGTTGCTAGAGCCCTGAGCGCGTTGTGGATAGAACATCAAATATCAATTTGATAGGATATAGATGAGCATTGTTTGGAGTAATTTCTTCTTGGTTATAACTTATTTGTAACTGTTTGCCCAGATATATCTACCTTTGTTAGGATATCCGATTTTCAATTTAAAAGACCAAACTGTCAGTCTTACTACCTCATGAAGAATATTGTTTGTTGCAATCATGCAGAATATTGTCAGTCTTACCTTATGTAGAATACTGTTTGGAAAAAATTGTGTTGACTTATCCATACTTCTTGCAATCAAATCCATTAGCCACCAAAGGAACTGGATTGCTTTTTACCACGAAATACAGTTTAACGCCTTCAAGATGCAAATAAACATTCTTCGTATCACTATCAATCTCTACACAATTTTGAATAATACTTTTTTAATCAATCAAAAATTACCATTTTAATTAAAGAATCTAAAGAGAAGGTTCAAGATAGAGTTGATATCCTTGTATAATAAAATGGCTCCCGCAGTAAGGGCTCGTACAAAGAAAATATGTGATCAATCATTCTCCTCAGCACACCAAATAATGGACACAAAGAATACTATCTAAGATAAAAAGGGATGAAATAAAAACATACAACGATGCACCGTGAATATCCTGGAGATGGGGAAAAATAAAGTTTACATTGAACGGAAAAAAAAATACAACAATGAACACTGGAAAAATCTTGGCATTCTGAAATAACAAAATATGCCCGAGACCATCATATTCTGTCAAGATTTGAGAGGTCTGGAAGCCTCTTCCGTGTACTACTGATTGCCGAAGAGAAGTTCCGAAAATGGCCAGAAGCTACTGATGCCGGTTCTGGTGTGTCAGGCATTAAGAGAGGTGGGCCGCTCTAACGAGGAGGGGACAATGCCGCTGCAAGGGTGAAAGCAGAGCTATAGTCTAGCATGCTCCGGCGTTCGAGGAAGCCCTCGCAACGGAGCCGATTCAAGCAAGGTGGGGCAAGGTTGCGAGATGGACTGACACCCATCGGCATGGGGGGGAGCTTGCAGGATCATTCTTCCAGGGGGCTCTGCATCTTGGCTCCGATTTGTGAGCGCCGGAGAGAGCTTCGGAGAGGAAGCATCGTCCCTGACGAGTGGGAAGATGGGAGCTGGAGCTGTATCGTCACAGGAGGAGAGACCACTTTTTTTGTTCTGCAACCCTTGGAAAGGAGGAAAGATGGGGGAGCATTACTTCAATCTCATCCGTTGGTGCTTTTTAGGATCCAATGGACCGATTGCTCTCATCCTCTCATAACTACCTCCTCTCATAGGATCACTCCTCTATGTCTCTCTCTCTCTCTCTCTCTCTCTCTCTCTCTCTCTCTCTCTCTCTCTCTATATATATATATATATATAGGAAAGGGAAGCTACAACATGATGTAGCTAACCTTAGCTACATCACGGGCAATTTCATCCTCTTTTTCTATTTTTTTTTGAAATTTCTACGATGTATTTTAATAACTATATCCCTCTAATATGTCATTCAAATTTCGTCAGAAATAGAGACTCCTACGGCCTTCATCCAGACAGTCATTTTTTAACGGTCACAGATTTGCTGTATTTTACCTGTTCTGGATGGAGGCCGTAGGAGTCTCTGTTTCTAACGAAATTTGAATAACATATTAGAGGGATATAGTTATGAAAATCCATCATCGAAATTTCGAAAAAAAATAAAAAAAAAGAAGACGAAATTGCCCCTGATGTAGCTAAGGTTAGCTACATCATGATGTAGCTTCCCTTTCCTCATATATATATTCTTGGCTGCCATTCTTGGCTGCCCGCAAGGGGCAGCCCCATTATTCTCTCTCTCTCTCTCTCTCTCTCTCTCTATCTATATATATATATATATATATAAAGTATCAGATGTTCGTCCACCAACCATGTTCATACCACATTTCTAACTCCAACATGTCATTTTTTCTCCACTTCAAGTACAAGGGAACCCCAAAAAATAGATAAATTACATGAATGTAAAAACAAATCTACCACTTATGCTCATTACTAAACTTGTTAAAGAGATGAAATAAAATCAAGATCTATCTTTCTATCAAAAGTGGAATCGATCATCAGAAGAAAAATTAGGCCAAAAATTAGGATACATTATAGAGAAAAGAAGCTTCCATGGAAGAGAAGCAAATGAAATGCCACTATTCGAACAGTGTCTGACATGGGATGACATTCAGTCACCACGTCAAGTGAGCAGCGATACGAATACTTTATGGTATGGAATTTGAGAACAAGTTTTCTTTTTGAATAGGCAACTCCCCTAATCAGATCCAAATCCGGTTGCATTGGAGACATAAATGAAACTAATACCATCTTAGGGGCCCCTTAGACTACCAACAAAAAAAGAATAGAAAATATGTGATGGAGCAGTTATCTCGAGACTGATTTTGTGACAACCTTATCTGTTTGCTCATGCTTGTTTCGGATCAGTACAATACACCCTGCTCTTTAGAGAAGACAGCGCAAGTGCAACATGATGCAATCACGAAATATTACATAGAGCAGTACTATTAAATTTGCAGCCGACGCTCCAAGGAGAAAGGCTCAACAAAAAAAGAAACGCATAAAATCCGCTGCCCCGGTCGAGAATATTCAGCTGATTAACCGTGAGAGCTGCAATACCATGCAAGTCGTAATACATGTCATCTCATCCATGCCTTCCCATTGCAAGATTTGCTCTGATGAATAATACCCTCATTTGGTACAACAGAAATTTAGGCCTCCAAATAGGCAAATTTCGCTATGTACAAACTTTATATCATTCAAGTTACCCTGTAAAAATATGACAAGTGTAGAATGTTAATCAAGTGATATATTTGCAATACTTCCAAAAGTCTCGCGGCGCATCTTGACACTAACTTGGTCCAAGCTTAGCAAGAAACCCTAAAGCGAGTTCCGATCAATTAGTTTCTTTTTTATATACGTGAAAATGCAATATGAGGAGTCAAGCCCGAAATTTGAGGATTTCTTCTGTATATTATAATCTAGCAGCACGGCCACTGAGATAATCAGAGTGAATAATTCCACTGAGATAATCTGAGTGAATAATTATTCTGAGATATTTGTCAAACTCAGCCAGAGCTGATCGAGCATGCGTAAATTGAGGGTTGTGCATTAATCAAGCATGGGTAAATTGAGGGGTGTGCATTAGGTAGTCAACGGTCAGTGCAAGAGAGACGACTCAAAACACTTTGAATCTATTCAACAAGGATTTAAGCAAACATTTAGATTTCGTTGGGGCTTTCACTACTAGTAATGCATTGTATAGTGGCAAGGGTCGTTACATCGTTGCCCAGATATAGTTCAAAATTTGCAAGAGTTCTCGCAAGAGGAACGCAAGCAATAAACAAGCTAGTTCCACAGCATCGCCATCCAGATGCAGTCCTAATTTTGCAAGGGTTCTCAAATGATGAACATATGCGAGTAAGAAGTTAATCCAAAAGAGGTTGCAAAGGAAGTTGCGGATATGTAGGTGGAATATTGACACTTTGACTGACAAATCGATGGAGATTGTAGATACGATGGAAAGAAGGAAACTTCAAATATTGTTTAGAAGAGACAAAATGGATTGAAGACAAAGGGGCGTCAAGAAGACAGGTGTTAAACTGGAATTTAGGTAAAGATAAGGGCAGAAATGGTATTTGCTCATAAGGATTTGAAGGATTATGTGGTTGAGATGCAATGATTCGATAACCCAAGAGATTTTATGCTTAACATGTTGGTGTTCATAAGCTTATGACTAACAAGGGGTTGTTCTTGAGCTTATGAACCCATATAATCCTTCAAATCCTTTTGAACAACTACTTGTTAAGCTCCAGGGAGATGGCGAGAACCCAGGAAGAGGTGCAAAGTAATCCCAAGAGAGAGTTTGACAACCCAACATCGCTTGTTAGGCATGGATGTGCAAACAAAAGGTCTGGTAAAGAAAAGAAGGATTTCTAAGATAACGAGAACTAAATGGTGGAATATTCAATTGAAGTAATCAAGCATCAGGAAGAAGGTTTTAGAAGACTTGTAACGGTACAAACAAGGTGTGGGAGACACTAGCATCTAGTATCTAAAAGGTAGCCAAAAAGATGCCAAGTGAGTCAAAGGGAGGAGCTCCACACCAAAAGGACGCTTGGTGCATGAGAAGCTCAAATTAAAAGAGTGTGCTTTAAAGCTATGTCTAAGGATAGAACAGAGGAAACCGTCACAAACTACAAAATAATGAAAAAAGAAGCAAAGAATGTTGTAAGCTAAGCTAAGTCAAAAGCTAATGAAGTTTTGTACAAAAATCTCAATACTAAGGAGGACCAGAAGGATATATTCATGTTGGTCAAAGCAAGTAAAAGAAATATAAAAGACATTTCTCAAGTGAAATGTGTTAATGATGGGAAGGTCATGTGCTTGTTACTCGGGAGAATATAGAGACTAGATGGAAGCAGTACTTCCATAAACTTTTCATTGGCAAAGGAAATAAAGAGGTCACTTTTGGGAGATCTAGCTAGTAATGAAAGTTACTTGAATCATGCAAGCTGTAGACGAATACAAAGGAAGTAGAGGAGGCTTGACGGTTATGAAACCTGAGAAAGGTGTAGGACCGGATTACATTCCTATAGAAGTAAGGAGAGTTTTAGGTGAGCGAGGTTTGAATGAGCTTACAAATTTACTCAATGTTATTTGACGAAGCAAGAAAATGCTTGAAGATTGGAGAAGTATCATGGTGCCTCCTTATAAGAACATATGAGATTCAAAAAAAATAAATTACAGAGGTATAAAGTAAATGAGTTACACTATGAAAATTTGAGAATGTGTGATCGAAAGAAGGTTGATGCAAGTTTCCAAAGTAAAGAAAAATGATTTGGATTAATGTCAGGTCACTCAACTATTGAAGTTATCCACTAACTGAGGAGAAAGATGGAGATTTATAGAGCTAAAAGGAAGAATCTCCTTATGATTTTTATCAATTTGGAGAAGGAGAAGGCTTATGACTCCCACGGGAGATATTGTGGAGAGCTTTGGAGAAGAGACAAGTACGTGTGCATTAACCTCATAAAGGATATGTATGATAGGGATTCATATTGTGTAAGGATCCAGCCTAAGAAGACCAAGGCCCTAAATGTCGGTTTCGGTCACCATTTCGGTGACTGATCGAAACGGAATTTCGGTAGAATTTCGACCGAAATTTCGATCATTTCGGTCATTTTTGTATTAGGGCCCCCATATTTCGGTCATTTCGGTCGAATTTCGATTTCGGCTGGATATCGATATTCGATAGAAATTCGACCGAATTTCCCTGAAATTTGAGGCCATGAAGAAGACTCATTATTTTAACATCAAGGTTCAGTTTTGAGTCCATTCCATTTTACTTCGATCATGGACGAGTTGACAAGTCACATTCGGTATGAGATACATTGTTGTATGTTATTCGTTGATAATATTATGTTGATTGATGAGACTAGAGATAGAGTAAATGAGAAGCCTGAGGTCTGGAGACAAGCATTAGAGACTAAAAGATTTCAAATAAGTAAGACTAAGACTGAATATATCAAGTGCACTTTTGATGGAAGCAATGGTAAAGGAATTGAAGTGAAGACTGGTGAGGATGACATTCAGAAGAAATATTATTTTAGGTACTTGGGACCTATATTGCAACATGACAGGGAAATTGGTGGAGATGTTACTAATAGAGTAAATACAGGCTGGCTAAAATGGAAAGGGCCTCTGTTGCTCTTTGTGACAAAAAAATCTTTTGAAAATCAAAGGAAAACTTTACAAAGCAGCCATGAGACCTGACATGCGCTATGGATCTGAATGTTGGCATGTGAACCATAGACATGTGCAGAGAATGACAGTACTAGAAATGAAAATGCTAAGGTGGATGTGTAGACATACATGTAAAGATCATATTCCTAATGATGCAATCAAAAGGAAAGTTGGCATAGTTCCGATCGAGGAAAAGATAAGAGAAAATCACTTAAGGTGATTTGGTCATTTGCAAAGGAGGAAGTCGGTTGATGCACCAATTATGAGATGTGAGTTTTGGAAAAAGGGTTTGTTGTTGTTAAATATATGTAGTAAAAGGCTCCTAAATATAGTGAATCATTGAAAAACGAACATCACCAGCACAACCATACAACCAAGGACGGATGGAGGGGGGGGCAAGGAGGGGCAAGTGCCCCCCCTCAATTTTTCCAAAAATTTCCTATATATAGCATCTCTCACGCCGCCTCTCTCATTCCTCTCTATCGCACTCTCTCTCCCTTTTTCCCCCTCTCTCTCCGTACTCTCTCTCCCTATTTCCCCTCTCTCTCGCGCACTCTCTCTCCCTATTTCCCCCCTCTCCCGTACCCTCTCTCTCTCCCTCTTTTCCCCCCTCTCTCTCGCACTCTTTCTCCCTATTTTCCCCCTCTCTCTCCCGTACCCTCTCTCTCCCTCTCCCCCCCCCCCTCTCTGTCGCACTCTCTCTCTCGTACCCCCTCTCTCTCTCCCTCTTCCCCCCTCTATCGCACCCGCCCTCTCCCTCTTTTCCTCTCTCTATCGCACTCCCTCTTCCCCCTCCCTCTCGTACGCTCTCCCTCTTTCCTCCCCCTATCGCACCCGCTCTCTCCCTCTTTTTCCCTCTCTATCGCGCTCTCTCTCTCCCTCTCTCCCGTACCCCTTTCTCTCCCCCTTTTTATCCCTCTGTCACCGTCTCACGCTTCTTTGTCCCTCTCTCGTCCTGCACTCTCTATCTCCGGTACTTTTTCTCTCTCAACTGCTCTCCTTCTTTAGATATTCTCTTTTATCATTATCTGATATCTCTCTTGTTTTATTGCTCCTCAGACGCCATCAAATTAGACGAAATTCGACGGCATCAAGATTCAAAGTTGAAGAAAGAAAGGTATATTTTATGTTATATAAATATTTATTAACAATGTTCATTTATTTTCTTATTTTTTTGTTTTTTTACTATTATGAAAAGTTTAATTTGATAGGAACCTTTTATATAAGAAATTTTATTGAATAATGTTACCGTATAAGTTTATGCATCTAGATTCTTTTTTAAAGATATTAGACAATTATATGTTCTTATTCAATTTTTTCATAAAAATGTTAATAGGAAAAAGTAAAAATTGTTTGGTATATTAAATAATTATTTTATAATTTGATGATTATTCGCATGCAAATAATAAGTAAATTTACATGTTAGTCGAGTTATTGACACAATTTACTTTTTACATATAGAATGAAAAAATATTTCAAACGAGTGGGAGGTCCAGATTCATCCATTTCCCAAAGTAGTAAAGATAATGAAGTTGAATCAAGTAACAAGCGTGTATGTTTGGAAGCTACTACAGATCTTGTGGCAGATCCTGGATTGAGACCAAAGATATCTTCTTATGATCCTAATGATCGAGATCGTATTAGGAGAGCTTATATTCAAAAAGGTCCATGTCAACCTCAAAGTCATAATTTTCCGCAAAGAATGATTGGAAATAAATTAAGGCGATTTAACCCAGCTTGGTTTAGTGAGTACAAAACATGGCTAGAGTACAGCATATCAGAAGATGCCGCATATTGTCTTTATTGTTATTTATTCAGATCAGAAAATGATATTCTAAGTGGAGGAGAAACTTTTGTCACAAAAGGCTTTAAAAATTGGAAGAAGAAGGAGAAATTTGATGAACATGTTGGTGGTCCAAACAGTGCTCACAATAAGTTGAAACAAAATTACATTGCTTTGATGAATCAGAATCAAAGTATACATACTTTATTAGACAAACAGACTACGCAGATGAAGAATGATTACCGAATTCGTCTGAATGCAACAATAGACTGTGTTAGATTTCTTTCAAGACAAGGTTTGGCTTTCAGAGGAAATGATGAATCAAATATCTCAAATAATCAAGGTAATTTCCTTGAATTGTTGAAATTTCTTGCAGCTCATAATAAGGAGATTGGAGATGTTTTATTGGAAAATGCTCCAGAGAATCTAAAATTAATTGCACCAGAAATCCAAAAGGATATTGTATATGCGGCTGCAGCATTAACAACTAAAAACATCATTATGGAACTTGGGAATGAAGTGTTTTCAATTTTAGTTGATGAATCTAGAGATATATCAGTTAAAGAACAAATGATTGTTGCTCTACGCTACATGAACAAGAATGGGTGTGTTGTCGAGAGATTCCTATCTATAATTCATGTTCCTGATACTACAGCTTACTCATTAAAAGGCTCACTTGAAGCTTTATTTTCATCACATGGCTTATGCTTTGCAAAATTACGTGGGCAAGGTTATGATGGTGCAAGCAATATGAGGGGAGAATTTCATGGACTTCAAGCATTGATTCAAAAAGAAAACATCTCAGCATATTTTGTGCATTGCTTTGCACATCAGCTACAATTAGCTTTAGTAGCAGTTGCTAAAAATAATGTTCAAGTCGCATTGTTATTTAATACTATTCTGCGTCTGTTGAATACTGTTGGAGCTTCCTGTAAACGCCGTGATCAGTTAAGAGAAAATCATGCTCTTCAGATTGTTAAAGCTATTGAAATTGGTGAACTTTCAACTGGTAAAGGTTTAAATCAACAAACAAGTATGTCACGGCCTGGTGATACTCGATGGGGATCATATTACAATTCTCTAATTAGCATCACTTTGATGTTTGCATCAATAGTAGATACTCTTGATATTATTGTGCAAGATGGTTCGAATTGTGAACAAAGAGCTGAAGCATCTTCTTTGTTAGATTCCATACAATCATTTGATTTTATATTCAGTTGTCATCTTATGAAGCTTGTCTTGGGTATTACATCTGAATTATCACAGTCACTACAACGAAAAGAGCAGGATATTATAAATGCCATGACGTTGGTCAAGATTTCTACACAGAGATTGCAACTTTTAAGAGATAGTGGATGGGACTCGTTACTCGTAAATGTAATTTCTTTTTGCATAAAGCAAAATATTGATGTTCCTGAGATGGACAAACCATGGATGGCTCATGGAAGGCCTCGACGCAGAACTCATACTATGACTAATTTGCACTATTATAAGGTTGAGATATTCTATATGGTCATCGACTCACAACTTCAAGAACTGAATTGTCGTTTTACAGAAAGGACAACTGATTTGCTTTTATGTGTAGCATGTCTTAATCCATCACAATCATTTTCCTCCTTCAATAAAGAGAAGTTAGTTCAGATGGCCTCATTTTATAAAGATGATTTTTCAGATGTTGATATGGTGAAATTAGATATTCAACTTGAAACATATTTTTTGGATGTGACTTCTGATGAAGAATTTTCCAAGCTGAAAGGAATCGTAGATCTTGCACAACTATTGGTTGATAAGAAAAAGGACATGATATATCCTTTGGTTTATAAGCTTATTAAATTGGCACTTGTTCTACCAGTCGCAACTGCTACAGTTGAAAGAGCATTTTCTGCAATGAAATACATCAAAAATCGCCTTCGGAACAAGATGGGGGATCAATGGCTTAATGATAGCTTGGTTACTTATATTGAAAAGATATGTTCACAAATGTCAGCAATGAAGAAATTATTCAACTATTTCAAAATATGAAATCTCGTCGAGGACAACTCTAACAAGGTAATTTTAGAAAGAGCATTTTTTTTGTAGATTTTATATATGTTAGTTAATTTTGTTACATCAGTTGTTAGTTAATTTTATTACATTGATAAATGAAATGTTATATTTAATTTGTGCCCCCCCCCCTTAATTATCATCCTGGCTCCGTCCCTGCATACAACAGTGCCCTAAGACCACAATTGTATCAAAGGAATGAAATTGGACAAGTGATGCATATATTCCATTCAATAGTTAAGTACAAACATGGAGCATCTGGCCAAAAGAACTTCGAACTTACTATAGATACGAAATATAATTTAATAGCTATATCTATTCGGTAATTTCGCAGAATTTAAAATTAATAATAAGTTCGTCAAAAAAAAATATTAGCATCCAACATCTGTTCAGATTGTTTGCGGCCTGCCTCATAAATCGTGTAAAACTAATAATAAGATTATTCCAAGTGTGTTTAAGTCATATAGTTACCAATCAGATTTCACAGCTCTCCCGCAACTTAACTTGTAAAAACTCGTATAGTCACCAATAATGAGTATCAGATTCTTTTATGTTTAACCAATTTAATGAAACAAATTGCCAATTACCTAAAAACTGTGAACCAGAATCGAGTTTTCCAATTCAGTATTACACGTTTAAATCAATTCCAAGATGTAACCAACTTTGGTTGTCCTGGTTGAACGATTTACCATGGTTAGACAATATGCCATCAAAGAACATCACAATGGAAAGAAAAAACTATCTACAGATTTTGATTTTTTGCAACCGTCGGATCATGGAGATTAATTGGTGAAGGCCATAAAGGACGCAGTGGGACTTAAGTCAAAGGAAAGTAATAATGATAAGGTGAATAAGAATTCAATAAAACGGAAAATGTGTATAGATTTAATTCTTTGGTAATTCTTAAAATTGTGAACTGCTCACTTAACAGATTTTTCGATCTCTCGAACCCATGGATCAGTAATAGATCTCAGAATCTCAATTTCTACTAAACAATTACTAAGATAGGATTCTCCATGTCCCGAAATATCGATTTCGACGGCATTTCACTATCCAGGGAATGCCGGAACTTGATTAAGTTGGTGATGACCAAATGAGTTCAGAACACTAGGAAACTTATGATAAATTCAATTCTGATATGATTGGGTCATATGACACAACCTGTCGGATTTGTATCGTCACCAGGAATCCAGAGCATCTAAAATTTTGCAAATCGATTATCAGATGAGTGAGATATGATCATTTTAGTGAAGAAGGTTCATGGTAAAAATACTAAGCGACATTTGAAGATCCGCCCAAGTTCGATTAGAAACATAAAAGACTCACTTAAGCTTCTCTCTCTTTCATTTGCAAACCCTAGCAACCACCTCTCCACCACCTCCCAAGCACGTTGGAGCTCTAACAGAACATCAACAGAGTTGATCGTTCGCCACCATTTTTGTGTGGAATTTTCCCCTCGACATCCTCTACATGAATCTTGTTTTAAAACAGTAATATTGCCGCCCACCGCCAGCCATGTGCCCTTCCCCCTCCCATCGACCACTACTCCAACCATTACCGTCCAGTGGCCAGCAGTGCGAGTTTCCCCAATGCTCGCAGCTGCCCGGCAGAAACTCAAGCGGCATCTTCGAGGCTCCATGCCGCCCACCGCTTCGAACGCAAGTCTCCAATGCAACGCAACCCCATCGCAGGCCACATGTCGAAGGCTTAGCGATACCGTAGGTCGCGACTGCCCTGTCATGAAATCTTCACGGTCACTGCGATCGCTCCAGCAACGTGTGATTGTCGTAACCACTCCTAGCAGGCTCGCGTGACCCCAACAACCCTCACAGCCCTTAGCAGGCACATTCTCATTGCCTAGGACACTGCCTCTTGCTATTATGCCACCAAGGTCTCCCAACGAACAGATTTTGGGCAATTTCCAATGAAGTCAAACTGTTAGATTCATCTACATGGCCTAGAGGCTAGAGCGATCCTTCAATTAATGGGAACGGTTATGGCGTGAGCCTGCACCTACAGTCGATTCCCTATATGTTTATTTAGACATGTATGCTTCAATCAGCAATCCTAGTCTTCATATTTTTCCAATATCATGTAAGAGAACAAGGTCGGCATCCCATCTTTGGACGCTTTCAAAGGAATGGCGCATGTTATCAAGATGGATGGGACCAAGTACGAGTTGTGGGCCAAACAATTCATGAGCCTTATGTAGTGCAGTGGGAAGAAGCACATTCTGACAGAAAAGGAGATGACCGACAAGACCGGGGCCAATGCCTCTTGGGAGGTAGATGATGTGTATACATGTGTTTGGTTACTCAATACTCTAATCGTGGAGATAACCAATGACATCTTGCATCAGCCCACTGTCAAGGCAATGAGGGACATCCTCTCTACCATCTACTCTCAAGCGAGGAAAGAGATAAAGATATTATAGCTACCGTATGACATCTCCATGGTCAAGCAGAATGGTTGTCATCTTCATATATTATAGACTTGTCTCAAGGACATAGTTGAGAAGCTTCACAGCTTCATGCCTCTGGCAGCAACTCCAGAGCAACAGAAGGCATACAGGAACACCACCATGGTTGGTGTCCTTTTGGCATCTCTTGAGCCTGATTATGATGTTCCCAATTACTCACAATAGCTACTATACCTTGCATGGAGGAAGCCTGCCGCGGACTCAATAGAATCATAGTCCCTTCGTCAACCTCGTCTCAAACCTCCATGATGATGGCCGCATCTCACGGAAGAGGAGGTTCTTCTTAGTTCAAAGGAAATGGTGGTCATGGTTGGATAGGTGATCATCCGTGTCAACCATGCACTTATTGTCATCACTCTGGTCACACCAAGGATACATGTTATTCAAAGCATGGTTTATCGACCTCTACGTGTGATATTAAGCAAATTGAGACCTCTTCTTCTCCCGCCACTACCACTGACCAGAGGTTTGATGTGTTAATCTCCCTCTTGAGGGAGATCATGCTTCCCACTTCTGGACACTCTAGTGCTCTACCAGGCCCATATGGCATCAATGCCTCAACTTTGTCAATTCTTCATGTATAGCATGTGTCCTTTATAATCGTGACAGGGTAGACATCTCAAAGCGGATCATTGAAGAGGTCCTAACTAAAATCTACCTCCAGCTTTGAAGTATTCATAAGGAGTTCTTATGTGC
Organism: Ottelia alismoides; assembly: GCA_037367405.1. Lineage (NCBI taxonomy): Eukaryota > Viridiplantae > Streptophyta > Magnoliopsida > Alismatales > Hydrocharitaceae > Ottelia > Ottelia alismoides. The sequence goes on along the minus strand of JAZKJV010005887.1, from coordinate 171,266 downwards.
CAGGGAAGAGCAAGAAGCAGACTATAGTTGCTAGATCGTGTGATGAGTCAAAATGCAGAGCAATGGCATAGGGGAGCAGTGAGATGATGTTGGTCAGATCCATTCTGGCAAACTTAGCTATCAATGTGCTTTTTCCAATGCAGTTGCAATGTAACAACTAGGTTTCTCTTTTCATTGCCAACAATCATGCCCATGGTTTTAAAAAGCGGTGCCTCGAGGCACAATAACGTACGCCTCAAGGCCAGGCAGGCCAAAAGTACCACGAGGCGCACGCCTTAGGTCTGGATCAAGGGGCGTATGCCTCAACCTTGCTTCAAGCGCTCGAGGTGAAGCTGAGGCGTAAGCCTAAACAATTTTTTCTTACTTTTTCCGGTAAAAGCACATGACCTCTCATTTTTCTAAAACAACAAAGTCGAGGGGAGGGGGTCATTCTGTTCGACAGAAACGAAACGCTAACCTCGCCCTGTTCTCGGGAACCTCCATGTTCGCGAGGAGGGCTAGCCACCCATTGCCACCCAAACACGGTGTCATCATCTCCGCTGTCGAACCTCATGCAAGCATCGTCAAAAAGCCCTGCGCCACCGTCGCCTCCAACTTGGTATTTTTTTCGTTTATTTTGCTTTTTTTATGTTTTCCTTGTGTTCTTCTTCTTTATTGGTTTTTCTATTGGAGGGTTTTGTTATGTTGGAGGCTTTCGTTATATTTTTCGATGGTTTTTTTATGTGTTCTTTATGGATTTTTCCAATTTTTTTGATTAAATTCTGATCCATTGTGAAAGATTACATGTGTGTTTATCTTCAACTGTAAGTATATACATATATTATTGTATAACTTGTAGATATGGGAAGGAAAGGCCAAAGTGGGGGGCGATCAGATCCCAAATGGAGATACTGCCGAGAACTTGAAATGGACGAGCATCACAAAGGGAAAGGCTATGTATATGATGAATGTAATTTTTGTTAAATGAAGATCACTGGTAGGGTGAAGCGACTAAAAGATCATCTTGCAAAGACAAGCAAGAATGTGAGAGCTTGTCCAAGCGTTCCCGTTGAAGTTCAACAAGAGATGAAGATGTTCATGGAAAGCAAGGGTAATGAGAAAAGAAGAAGATTTGAAGAAATGGAAGAAGTTTGTCGAGTTGGGATGCAAGGGCCATCGAGAGGTGATGAAAACCAATTGTCACAAAGATGTGAAGGAGCTCAAGTCGTTCGACGTAAAAAGAAGGGGGAAAATACGATAAAACTGCAATACAATATTACAAATTAAAAGAATGTTCGAAGCTTTTTTGTGATTAACTTTCAAATAAATGACTATGCATATTACTTTCTTGATTAGATAAAGGAAAAACTCCAATTAATGTTGAAGGGGAGGAGTTCTCCATTTCTGAGGATGGAAGCGATGATGAGGTCGATGAGGATGTGCATTTGAATTATATGGATGATTCTGATGAGGATCCAATGAGTAGTAGCAGCAGTGCCAATGATGGCGATGACAATAATACTGAGGAGCTATATGATCTATACTGATTCATTGAATCAATGTCGATGATTAGTGATTTTTGATGTATCATAAAAATGTGATGAACAATATGTCGCATTAGATTTATGCTTATGTTGAACTTTATTTCCTACTTTATGTTTTCTCTTCTATTTTCGCAATCATATTTGAACTTTGAACAATCATAGTAGTAGTTTGTAATGAACTTTTGGGCAATATATTGTAATAGTTTGTGTTGTTATTTATTCCAATTTTGCTTTAGTTTTAATTTTTTCCAAAAAAAATTGGGGCTTACGCCCCGACCGCCTCGAGGCTTACGCCTCACCTCACATTTTGGGAAAATGCCTCAAACCGCCTCTCGCTTTTTAAACCTTGATCATGCCTTCCATAAGAGGACCAAGCACATTGAGGTAAACTGTCATTATACTCGTGACACGAGTCAGAAGGGGATTCTCCCTACTTTCTACGTCAGTTCTGGGGAATAGATAACAGATATGTTCATCAAGGCTCTAGCCAGAGGAGGATTCGAGAGATGTTCCAAGCAGAGCATGATTGACATATATGCTCCATCTTGACGAGGAGTATTGAGATATATTTAGCTTTCCTTGATCTTTTAAGTATTTTGTTATTTTTGTTTCTATTATGTCATTCGCCATGTACGATTTCTCATCTCTATATAAGAAAGCCTCATGGCCCTCATTCATAATTAATTCATTATTTTCTTTCAATAATATATAATATATTTTATCTATTATATACTTGAGTATTGCCTTATAGTGTAAAATCAAAACTCGTTGCCCCATAGTTGTAATCCCATCCTAATTTGATTTAGGTACCTCAAGTTTTCTCTCATAATCCCTTAATAAACTTAACAACCCCACCTTCGCTTGAACATCCCAACCTATTTATGTATATTATCAAACTTGACTTATGCCTACTTTGACCATCTTTGTACTTTAAAATATCATGAATCATCATCAATATAGGTCAATAAGTATAGCTAATCGACATTACCATGTATATCTTTTTCCAAGATATCAACCGGTATATCAATGATATATCATCTCGTAATGGTGATCTCAATGAAATATGATAATTTCAGTTTAAAAAATCCAAATGGTGATCTCAGTGAAATATTATAATTTCAGTTTAAAAAATCCACCTACTTGACATGTGTCGTCCATATCATGCTTATATTGGTGTGTTGTCATAATATCACATGTATTGCTTGAGTTTCCTACTTGATTATTTAATGGAAGAAGCTCAGAATATTTTTATTTTATAAGCATTTAAAGGTCGATTTGTTTGAGATTTTGCATACCTACACAATCCTAGTATTAACACATTTGGATACAGATCTAACAAAACTTAATAATCATATTTATGATTTTGTTCGCACCTGCTCCACCGTGACCACCACCCCCAAGCTTGATGATCGGGCAACGAGGCCCTCTTGACCCACATTCTGACCCAAAGCATTGTTGTTTGAATCTCGTATCTCCATTCTTATCTTCACCTCCTTCCACATAGAATAAAACACACTAATTCAGGTTGAGATCATCCTTCGATAGAGGCAATGAAGTTAACATGAAACTCATCTCAAGTAAAACTCCGCAAATAAAACTTTAATCCCCTCGTCTCAAACCTCCACAAGGAAAACTCATCTCTCTCACTTGTATGTGTGTAACGGCAATGAAGTTGGGTTACAATCAAAACCCAGCTCTCTTAAGGGATGTTAACATTATGGCATATAGTCTGAAACTCCAAGTAGTGCATCCCAATCTTATTGGATTCACAAGTGACTGATGATTTAGTGTGCAGGTTCGAGTACCAGAGTAGGACAACAGTGTGAGAGCTAAAGGGTCATCGTGGAACCTCCAGCCACACTCTCATCTTTGACGTTAAGATTCATAATAGAAGCATCATCGAGAAGTGCATGTAGCAGTCCAGCAAGGATGGAGGAAGTGCATGTAGCAAACCAAGACCCAAGAATGTTCAAGGAACATAGGGGTTGTAGGTGCTTGCTATGCGTCCCTTAGCAATAGTAGCAATTGGCCAAGGATTTCTAATCACGGTCGTTAAGGTGAAAACAGTGGAAATTGGTCACTCAACCCCAGAAGCTCCTCTATATTGTTAATCAATCGCACCTTTTTTGTTGCACATGCCCACACATACGGATAAAACATTGGGCTCGCCTAGCCTTGAGTTCATTTGGATTACAACATAGTACCTCTATTCTATCGTTGTATTAGCGTTATTGTGGGCATGACCTCAAATTTCAGCGAAATTCGATTGAATTTCTATCGAATATCAATATCCGGCCGAAATCCAAATTCGACCGAAATGACCGAAATATGGGGGTCCTAGTACAAAAAATGACTGAAATGATCGAAATTCCACCAAAATTATGTTTTGGTCGATAACAAAATGGTGACCGAAACCGACATTTAGGGCCTTGATTGTGGGTAATTTACAAAGACACCCTTGTCTTTAAGCACTTATTTTTTTAATGTCGTGCATATTTGTGGACCAACTTTTTTGTGAATGTTGAAAAGCTCATGCTTTATAAAACCCATGAAAATCTAACTATATGTATGTACATGCATATTTATGTAGGTACAAACGTATGCATGCATGTATTGTATGTATCAATGTATTCATGTTTGTATGTAGGTATGAACGTAGGAGTGTGTGTATGTGGGTACTTATCATTTTAGATATGTGTACACATGTGTGTAATGTGGGCATGTGCGTGTATGTATGTAGGTATGTATGTAAATATGTTGTGAGTGTATGCATGTGTATACATATGTGTGTATGTATATATGTGTATTTAGGTATATATGCATGTGTGTACATATGCACGTGTCTCTGTGTGTGCAAGTTTGTAAGCATATTTATGTATGCATGTGTATGCATATGTGTGTACATATGTGTTTTGCGTGCGCGCGTGGGTGTCCATGTATGTATCTATGTATATATGCATGCATGTGGGTATGTAAGTATTCTTTCATAACTTAAATATTTGATATCAAACAATGTATTCCTCGAAACAGAATTTATCCCGCTGCAACCTAAATCTCTCCTTGGATTGGGAAATTTGTAAAATTCCTAGGCGTTTGTTGAGAATTAAGAGTTTTGACATCATTGTCAGGAAAACTTATGTAATCTGTTGCCAGTGATACAAGGACATCTGATGATTATAAATAATGCACGTAGGATGTCATCAGAAAATCAGGTTTGTGACACATGTTTCTCTCGTTACCTTATTCTAGTTTCTTCTCTGTTATGTTTTCTTGATCTCTCTTTTTTATTCTTCACATCTGATCTTTAGCTTCCGCAATCATGGCGAATCTCCGAGGGCTCAATTATTTGCAGATCTTTCTAGAATCAAGCATACCAGGAAGAAGAAATCAAACATTCTTCCTTCTATATTTCCCCAACCAAACATGCCCATAGAGAGGGGATTAAAGTTTCCGGAAAAGGGACACGGATTTGTGATGCGCTGGGTTTCTAAATGAAAACCCATGTACTCCTGTTTACATAGAGAAGGTTTTTATGTTCATTACCGGTGGAATATTGCGACTCACATGTCCTCAATAACTATGTAGTATAGTGAGTTCTTAGTAGATTTTAGATTTTCTATTATTCGATAAAGGGAAATGTGATATTTCGATAATATGGTCAAACACCTGCAAGCAACATTTTAATCTGATAAAGTTATTCTGTAATTAGACATTAAGATATTGTAGACAAAGCACAGAAGGTGCTATAGTTGACTTTTTAATCACCTTGAATGACTCAAGACAAATTCTCGAGAGGAATATCCAAGGCATCTTTGCTGTTGACCAAACTTCTATCTTGTCTCATTAATCTTCTGATCCTTTTCACTTTTGTCTTCCTGAAAAACAGAAATTATATAAATATTTGTGGGGAGTTTCTGAAAAGCCAATTTAAAAGAATGCATTGGTGTAATTCTTTGTTTCAATACAAACTAGAACATAGAATACAGTACACTAGATAGAACTTTTCATCAATTCAACATGAAACATTATGAACACTATATTTCAGGAGGCCAATCGGCCAAAAACAAGAAAGATTGTACCATATATATTCACCGGCAACAATACTATAGCAAAGAGGAAAAATAAAACAACGGACCCATGGACTTAGCAACCGATGAGCAACGGACTTTCAAGAAATACAAAGGCATGGCACATTAAAAAACAAGGTTCTATATATTTCGAAATGGCGAGCCTCTTCTCCTATAAAAATTAATCTCCATATTGCAGTGGATGAAAAATAATCCCATGTAAAAACCTTCCAAGCGAAAGCATCATGCACATTTCAGAAACCAACGCCTTTCTTCAAAAAAATAAGAAGTTATTAAAGTCCCACCTAATGGGAGGGTTGTCCTCATACATCACGGAAATGAAGAAAAAATGAATCAAATTCAAATAACAAAGAGCTCATCGAATAAGCAACATAGCAATCACATAACAAAATTTTGATTGCAATTCCAAATCATGTGAATATGGAAAGTATTTCCAAATTGTTTCGTGAACCACATGAGAAAGGAAATTACACGTCTGATGTGTACTCTCTAACAGAAGAGACCTCCTGAGCTGACTCCGCTTCGACAACTGTCACACTAATGGGCACAATAATGAGTTGTGATACTTCGTTGACTTGAGAGATGATTCACTCTTCATTCGTCGACACCAAAGAAGATACATATGATCGCCATGCTCATGGATTTCGTCTCGTGAATTCCACTTCTTCTCAGGCATGAGACATGCAAAGGAAGGTCATTCCTCTAGCAAGCAGACAAGAGAATATAGAAAGAGAGACAAGGGTGGATGGCCAATGTGGGGAAAGGCTTGAGAGAGGGCAAATGACCAAGGAGAAATAAAGGTGAAGGACTCTCTCTCTCTCCCTCTTCTCCTCTCGAAATGAGGACTAGAACGAACTTGAATTGAATGAATGAATACACGAGCCTTGGCCCTCTTTTATAGCATAATATAGTGGATGACCACTAGATGTACACAATGATTTTTGTTGAGATTTATCTCCACCAAATTCATTCAAAATTCAAGTGTTATAGGGATGTGGTCATGAAAATTGTGGAAATGCCCCTGTTGATAATTACCACCAATAATCTTGTGACAATTAATAAAATGTCCTTCCAATTAATTAATAAAATTCATTCATTCAAAATAAAATGTAAACCATATTTACATTTAGTTACGAAGAATGTGGATCTAATCCGCATTAACATTAATTTAATATATGAATCTCATTCACACAAGTCTTAATTATAAATATGAATCATATTTACATTAATCCTAATTAGTGTAGATCAATCACATTAATTAAGTGGCAACTATGTGAATCATATTCGCATAGTCCCATAAATTAATCTATAATTCAGAATTCATAATCCTTCTTGTCTTGACTATCAATGTCTCAAATATGTGACTCCTAATGAAATTAGGATTAGGGTTATATACTTATGAATGCATGGAGATAATATTAGCAATATTATAGGGATCATGTATATTCAATTGATATTTATATCGCATCTAATATCAAGGTTCAAACAACTTTGAGCTATCTGATCGAGTGAGATACCAAACCAAACACCAATTAAATTTTAACAAATTCAGATAAACTTTCAACTCTTTGGATCTAAAATTTGGTTCTATGAATTAAGATTTAATCCAATTAAATCTCATTCATTTGATCTCTAAGAGGAGTTTTCAAAATCTATCAGATTACAGCATCCCTTCAAAATGGAAGCGTAATGGTATATAATCAATTACGATTCTATTGGTCTCGAGCATTCCACTATATTCGCACATCTTACATACTGGAAGTTTTAGAATGACTTGAAGTTCTATCCCATATGTGGCTATTTTTTCAAGGATTTATGAATAGATTTCTCAATCAATGATGGGACGATAATATTAATTATATGCTTTCCAAAAGCATAAATTAACATTGTCAAATTCTTAACATGTTTTCTTAATAGTATGACCCTTAGGAGTTCATTGTGACGACGCTATCTCATGAGTGAGCTCGGTTTCCTTATCAATAGGTATCAACCAATATGATTCATTGAAAGGATCAGACATCTAATATTCCCTTGTATGAACCAAGGCCTTAGATGTCGGTTTCGGTCACCATTTCGGTACCGACCAAAATAGAATTTCGATGGAATTTTGGTGGAATTTCGACTGAAATTTCGGTCATTTTTTGTACTAGGACCCTCGTATTTCGGTCATTTCGGTCAAATTTGACTGGATATCGATATTCGGCAGAAATTCAATCGAATTTCGTTGAAATTTGAGGCCATGGTATGAACCAGGATTTTAAAAACCGAACCAGACTGACTGGTCGGACTGGGAACTGGCTCCGACCCGGTCAGTTTTGTGTAATCAATTTCAACAAAAAAAATTGATAACCAGGTCTGTCCGATGATCGGACCGGGTTGACCTAGATGGTCGGACCAAGTTGAGCCGGATTAACCCAATTTTGATTGTTTGGTAAATTTTTAAAAAATAAAGGTTTACATAAGGAAATAATAGGTTTGTTTTCACTTATGCCCTTCTTAACTTCTGTGATATACGTTATGACCCTATCATTTTTGGAATATACGTGGTGCCAATACTTTGTTAGAGTAATTTTCTAGAAACAGCTATAAATAAATTATTATAAGAGAAAAGGGATCCTACTCCATGGAGTAGGTAACTTATCTACTCCATTTTCATTTTTTTCAAAAATTTCTTTTTTTCGATAAATGCTTCCATGGATTTTCATAACTATATCCCTCTAATATGTCATTCAAATTTCGTTCAGAAACAGAGATTCCTACCGTCTCCATCCAGACAGTCATTTTTTAACGATCACAGATTTATTGTATCTTTCATGTTATGGATGGAGGACATAGAAGTTTCTATTTCTGACAAAATTTGAATGATATATTAGAGGGATATGATTATAAAAATCTATGGAAGCATTTTTCAAAAAAAAATACAAAAAAGTGGGAAAAAAGAAAGTGGAGTAGGTAAGTTACCTACTCCATGGAGTAGGATCCCCTTCCTCTTATTATAACATTATATTCATATATAATTGTAGAAAATGTGACTAACTTTTGATGAGTTTTACTCGAAATAAGCAATCATATTATTCTATTGAAAGATTTTATATATCAAACGATTATTTCATTGATATATAAATACATACTTACATATATGTATCTAGTTTTATCAGTTCAAAAAACTGGTTCGATCGGTTTGACCAGTAAATTTAGCCCGGTCCAATTTTTTCCGAATCGATAGAAATGATGATGCCATGTTGACATCATCACCAGTCCAATCCGGTTGAACCAAGCCGAAGACTAGCTGGTTCAATGTCAGATCCAGTTTTTAAAACATTGGTATGAACAACTCACCGATACATAGATCATGTTAACTCATCGCCTATTGGTCTATCAAATGTGCACACTCAGATATATAGATACATATATAATTTCGATCAATAAATGTGTGCACGTTTCATGACAGTATATGACAAGGAACATAGTATCTGATCTTGTCAAGTTAACTCTTTATCGTTTCATCTAACATCTCAAAATCCCTATTCCAATGCAATTAACCGCACTCATGTGCTCATCATTTGATTAATCAATGAAATAGTGTGATTAACTGATTAGTTGCTCTATTACCGAAGAATTACTGAGTTCTTGTCGAAGTATGTGTAACATCCAGATCCAACTAAACCCGAAATCGATCCGATTAGGACCCATTTAACGCAATAAAGTTATCAGGTAATATTAAATAACCTAAATCGATCAATTAATCGTGAATCAAAAGTCGTTCAATCGAAATTGACCAAAAGTCGGTCGCATCGTAACACGTGCCAAGGAAAAGCCACCATGAAAATTCGAAAATCGTAAAACAAATCGAGACTGCCATAAAATCTGATTCGACGAAACAAAACCAACAGAATCGACCGTCCGTCAATCGTAGATCGATTTGGATTTTAAAATTGTGAAATTTAACAATAAACCGAAACTGTATCTCGAAAATTTCAAGTATGCAAACCCAATTTAAAATATATGAATATTATGCACATTTTGATCATCGTTCAGAGACGAACAAATTGAGATATTGTACGTCAAAATTGGAGACCTGAGATGCCAATACGATCCACTTTAAGTATGACAAATAAAATGAGTTTTTGCTTAAAAAATAATTATAATAATAAATATAATGATGACATCAGCATGTTGACATAAACATGTTGATGTTGCTCATGATGTCATATATATATAGATAAAGGTAATGAGGAAGGTTCCAAGAACCTTCCCCATTCCTATTCGCTTTCCCTATAAAAATTTCCAACGTCAAAGGCCTTGTCCCTCTCCTATTCATTCCCAATTATCCTTCTTAATTTTCCCCATTATCCCTACTTCTCTTCCTATTTCCCCCTTTTCTAATTCCCTTCCAATCGCAACAAAACTTTCCTCCCCCATTTCCATTATCCCCCTTTCTTTCCTAATTCTTCTCCTAAATACTCTAAAAAATCCTCACCAAAGGCCCACTGCTCCAATAGGAAGTTGCTACTCCAGCAATTGCTTCATTTCTCCTCCTGTGCAGTTGAACCAGCAAGTCAACAGCAAAAGATGGCCTCAAATCATCAATCAAGCAGCTGGGGCTGCCAATCTAATGCATGCTCGAAGAATCCATCCTCTCTAAATTTTCAAATCAAATAGGTACCACTATTGCAAAAGTTGGCTGACTAGGCCGATTAGTCGACCCGACTAGTCAAGTCGGGGGGTAGCTCACATGACTAGGCCTAGTCGACCATTAGTCGATCAACCTGGCTAATCGAGCTGACTACTCGGCCTAGTTAGTCGACTACTCGACCGACTTTTACATGGAGATTTTTTATTTTTTTTTTAGTTTTACGATTTTTTTAAAAGCAAACTTATTTTAATATGCTTGATATTATATCTAAGATAATTACTTCTTTTAGTTCATTACGATGGTATAGAAAATGTACAAATCAATGTAAATATATAAGATTATATGTATAAAAATTGATTAATATATTTAAAAATATAAAAAAATCAAAACCGGTTAATAACCGACTAAATCCGATTAGTCGTTCAACTGTTGATTAATCCTTAGTCAGTGACCCCGTCGACCGAGTACCGGCTACTGCATTCTGCAACTTTGATAGGTACAATCAATTCCTCTCCTCCTTGCTGCCATGTTTGGTACTCTGGCCATTCTTGATCCCCAAATATTGCATTTTTGAAGTAATATATGATAAGAATTTGGGGATATTCTTGGAAGCATGAAGCATTTTCATATTAAGTCATTAAACCCAAATAAACAAACCACTTATTCATATTTTTGTGCACATTAATGTCTATTGAAATGAAAAGAATAATCTGTATTGCTGTTATAATTAATGATTTTTCTTTCTGACTATAAAATTTGTAACATTGGTTATTGTTATACTCAAGTTACAAATTAAAATATTTTAAATTTTATTTAGATGGCTGATAAATTAATTCATGTTCTGTTTGCATGAAATTTTAAAATAAAAAAAATCTGGTTACTTACTGTTTAAAGCCTAAAATATGTAATAATAATAATTCAGTTTGAAATTAAATGGTTTAAAACACAGGTTTAGCTATTTCTATAGACTAAATAAATCGGAATGAAGTAGACTTAAGTTCTATTTAACATTAATTTTAAAAATACTGAGAGACATCTAGGACTGATTATTTAGATTAGATGGTCTGTTTTGCAGTGACTTTTTGTAGTAAATTACTTTATTTTAGTCCTGGATGAAGATCAGCATAACCTCCTATCATGAACTAGGGTAGTAGTAACTTGTATCTATGATGATGGTTATTTTTCTTTATTGTAGTAATTTACTTTATTCTAGTCTTGGATGTTTAAGTGTGATGTGTTCTGTAATAGGATGTTGAGTGCGTGTTATTTTTCTTTCGAAGGGCAATATGATGAATGAGATAAGAAACATCACTTGTAACACCTGTAATGGCACCTCTTTCCAGAAGTGTTATTAGTCGAACAATGTAACTCCATATGGAGCATGATTCACCTTGGGGGTTGTCGTGGGTGGTGGACCAACAAGCACAATGTTGTGAGAATGTGAGGGATCAAAGCTTTAATCAAATTTACACATTTTAGAAAGTTGCTATCCTATTTAATTATTGATAAGATCCCAGTGAGGATTAAATATATGTATAATCATGGTAGACCTTCATTGCTTTTATAAGATCAGACAAATTGATCATGTCGTCTCACGATGTTGTTCTGATAGCATATATATACAGAAAGATTTGTAAAGGAAATGAGAAGTCAAGCAAAGGAAGATGATGGTAAATTAGTGATGACTAATAATTAATTGTGTTGATCATAATTACCCTTACACCTGACCGTGCGAGGGCGCGGTGACCCTCAACTGGGTGGAAGGAAGCTCAGTTAGGGTAGCGGTCGCTAAGTGCGTGGGTCGAGGATCCCAATTCTTTCCATGGTTTTTACGTGAGTTCGTGGTGTTTTTACGCCACATTGGGATCCCGACTTTTGACTAGTTCCGTTGACCCTCTGTTTTAGAGTCCTAGGCTGCGGGTCCCTCGATTTTAGTTATTCGTACGAGCTTGTCTTCCCATATTGGTCGGGTCCGTATAGAGTAACTTTTCCGGGAAGTCTCTCACACCCGTCTTAGAGTTGTAGTTTTGGATTAGACTTATCCCTCTAATGGACCGCACTTCCATTTAGAGGGCGAGACGGAAGAGCATCTTAGGAGGCTACTTCACCACTTGAGTTTTGGTTACTTTCCTCCAATAGGCTCGGCGATGCTACATCTGAATCTCTTATGGCTACATCCGAATCATATAGGATTACATTCTACAGCTGAGGACATGAGGAGTTACAATTGAGGATGAATGAATTATAATGGAATGTGATTAGAGTTGAAATCAATTAGAGACTAGAGTTGTGTTGGTTGGAGTTAACTACAATTAAGATAGATGTAGAATCAATAATTTTCATTAACTATCAATCATAGTCAGATCTTAAAGTTACTACTTCAGGAGTAAGGACAAGGTAGTGGACGTGATGGGAATTTAGTTAGGATGCACTATACTCTACCACGTGCCTACGGAGGCACCCCAACCCTAAGGCTCTCTTCACGCTTTAGAGTCATAGTGTGACGTCACCCACAGACCAAGACCACAAACTATCCATTAAACTTGAGAATTTAGATGAAATCAAGAATTGGTTCAAAACCTCATCTTTCCCATTATCAAAATCCATATTTAAGATCTCTAAATAACAAGAGATTAATATAGATATATACATATGAGTCATTAACCACATATAAAAATATGACATAAAATGTAATGGGTAAAACTTGGGACAATCCTTCAGGATAGCTTGAAAACCTTTTTCATAGCAAGTAGTTGTAAATTTTTAGTTGTTTATGCCTAACTACTTATTTATTTTGCAATCACCTAAAATACATGCTTGTTTTAATATGTTTAGGGAATGTACCAATGCTCGTTGATGTCTCTTGTTCCTTTCATGTTTTGGTAGGCAAGAAGCCTACGACTTAGTAGTTGATTGACGATTTCTGGCATTCGTTGCTACATCGGACGATACAGTTGTAGTTGTTACAGTTTTGTTTAGTTATGATGTAAAATGCTTCCTTTCTCTTCAGTCACATTTTTGGGAATATATGTATGTATTATTAGCCTCTTTTGTGCATGTTGTATATATAAAGAAATTAATGAATGAAATTTTGGTGGCACATTCTGTTGTTGATTATGTGGTCGTTACTTGAATTGTGAATGTCATTACCGAAATGCGAAAAAATTTTCCCTGTATTTTCATGTAACTTGTACGATCTTTAATGAATAAAATATCGTGAATGTTTTGTAAACAGATACTCGGATCCCCAAGGGTTCACAGTATGTAATAGATGGGTAATTACATCTCTCCAAGATCCAATTACGATGTCTTTTACTAAGTCCCATATCATCTAAAAGAGGGACTAGGATATGTCTGTGTCTACACACCGATATTCATTGATAGATTTATAATGAAGTATTTGACCCTCTGAGGCTTTATCCATAGTTTTACCCAATGTTCAGGAAGGCGTTATGTGGTATTCAGTCGGAGGGGTCGCTGCATAGAGAGTATGCGGTATGCGGGAGAGTATGCGGGGAGTATGTGGTTTTATGCGGTTTGGTATTTTTTATTATTAAAATATAAATAAATATTTAATTTTATGGTAGTATTCTCAGTCGAGAGAGTATGCGGGGAGTATGCGGTTTTATGCGGGGAGTATGCGGTCTTATGCGGGGAGTATGCGGTTTTATGCGGGTGGGGTTATTTAATTTTAGATTAAATAAAATAGTTCTATCAGAAAAGCGGCCGAGTATGCGGCCGCATAAGGGGTATACCCGGCCGAGTATGCGGGTCAACCCGCATACATGGCCGTTTCATCATACTCGGAGCGGCAAGGCTACCGAGTACGAGTATGCGGCTTACTCGGCCGTTTTTCTGAACATTGGTTTTACCACGCTCCTCACAGAGTAAGATTTCACATAAAATCTGGTGCTTTGTGCCTTTTTTCCTTGAGTTGATTATCGGTTATGTTTCCGCGCTATTTATTTCAACATGACATCAAAGCAGGTTGGTATTGAGAGATTGGTTCGTTTGATTATCATTGTTGTTCGAATTCTGAACACCTTTTCAGCACAAGTATTGCAAAAAAACAAGGGTTCCTTATGGAACCAGGAACCCTAATTTTGTCAACGATGCCATCTAATTCTTCCAGCCTCCCTACAGATCTCCGATCGCATTCTCCAATGGAAGACACTACATATCAACAAGATTCAATTGTGGAAACCCTAATAATTCCACTTAGTTGATCTTCAATGTCACACAAGCAATTACGATCAGGTCGCGCTCGAAACCCCTGATGTTGGAACCCCCTTAGAGCCCCAACCTCTGGCTACCCATCCTTATATTGTGATTAAAAGAAAGAAAGCTACAATAGACTAGACCCCCCATCTCCTAGGATTGTACACCTATTTCAGGATGCTACTATGTGTTCCCATCTTATATCCTCATGACAATGGATCCTCTCCAGACTAGCGATCGCACTCACCCTAGCGAACACTCCTTTTGAGAAGGACACTCCTCTCCTAACAGTGCCTTGCCTCACCTTTGTGAATGTTAAGGATGATGCAAAGAAGACCCCTTCGTACCCGGTGACTCATCTTCAGGGTTATAAATGGAGAAACCCAAATGTGATCGCATGCATCCCCAATCACTCAATGCCTATCCATGTCTTGGTGGTATTGCCCCTCTAAACGCACACTATTCTCCGACTCCTATTCATTTTTTTTGTATAAGAAAGATGGGGGTGCCCTCCCAAGATGGGAATCACCACACCAACACATTCATTGATCAGCAAGATTGTACATCAGTTGGATAACCAGAAATTGTACAAGGCATTACATTTAGCTAATACATTTTCAAAATAAAACCGCTGCCCCTTGAATATCGTATCATTCCTGCCAAGCCAAATAGCCCAGAGCGCGGCAAATGGCTTGGAGACATCGCCAAATGACCCAATACCAACCGCCTGAATAGATCTCCAAAAATGCTCCGCATCGGATGCCCGAACCCACGGGAGCCCTAACGACTCCCGCACGCTGGCCGAAGTCCTGCAACCAAAAAAGATGTGGTTCGCATCCTCCATGTCATCCTCGCATCTGTCATACCTCGTATTCGTCGCACCCAGCAACCTGCCTCTTCTCACTTTGTCACAGATCCAGTCCCTTCTTAGACACCAAAGAAAGACCTTAACCCAAGTAGGGATCTTAGCCGCCCAAATCACCTTCAAGTCAACGTCATGGCCTTAAATTTCAGCAAAATTTGGTCGAATTTCTGTCGAATATCGATATCCAGTCGAAATCAAAATTCGATCGAAATGACCAAAATATGGGGGCCCTAGTACAAAAAATGACCGAAATGGCCGAAATTTCGGTCGAAATTCCACCGGAATTCTATCGAAATTCTGTTTTGGTCGATACCGAAATGGTGACCGAAACCGACATTTAGGGCCTTGGTCAGCGCAGAGGGCTTTGTCTCGCTCCACCATCTCTGCAGTCAGCTTCATGTAAGCTTTCTTCACCGAGAACTTACCACCTTCCCACACAAAATGATCGGGGTCACCGGACATCTCGTCTACATGGGGAATCTCCGACAGCAACCGCAACAAATCCTCCATCCTCTGATCCGAGAGTGTAGCAACGAACCTCGGCGCCTACGACCCCGAGTCCGCCACCTCCGCCACCCGCACCCTCCTATCAGTGGCTAATGCCATCAACCTAGGAAAGTGGTAGGCCAACGCCCCCTCCCATGTCCAATCATCCTGCCAGAAACGGAAATGGAGCCCATTCCCCAACTTCGGTCGAAGAAAAGACCTGGGCCCCGGAATCACAGCACAAATCCTACTCCACAACAAGGACTCGTGACGCTTCCTCCCATCCACCAACTCACATGCAATACCATGAATCTCCCTCAACAAACGCAGCACCAGCGAGTCGGACGGACCCCAAATGCGCACCACCCACTTGGCTAACAAGGCCTTGTTCATTGCATCCACATCTGTTATACCGAGGCCCCCCTCCGAAACAGGAACCACCTTCTACAACCACACCCGATGCCAAAGAGGCCCTCAACGAAGCCCTCGCCGCCTTCTCCACCCACCTCCGCCCACCTCCGACTCCCATTCATGCAAAGGAAATCACATGAGGGTCCTGTGGAAACGTATTCCACACAATCCCCATGCGAACATCTATTTTATTAACTACCATAAGAAAGCCGTGACTTGAGATCACAGCTTCCATTAGAAGGGAGTTGTCCTTCCAAAATTGTAGTGGTGGTTAATGTGAAACATTTTAACTGAATAAATCAAATCTTCTTTTGACTTGAAGGTCATCCCATTCTTTAACCCAACTGAAATAGACAATCCATTAAAAATACCCAACACATCATCACCATTTCAGATGTAACCATCACCGCCTCGTGTGTTATATAAGGGAAAGTCAGACTCAACACACATTGGGAGTTCACCAACATCATTTTCCATTTCATCATCAATACTCTGTAGGGTATCCTCCATCATATGATCAATCTCGGGATCGTGGTCCTCCCCTATAAAGGAGATGTGGTCATTCGGGTCATGGCATCAAATTTCAACGAAATTCGGTCGAATTTCTGTCGAATATCGATATCCCGAAATCAAAATTCGACTGGAATGATCGAAATGGTCAAAATATGGGGGTCCTAGTACAAAAAAATGACCGAAATGAGCGAAATTCCGGTCGAAATTCTATCGAAATTCCACTGAAATTATGTTTTGGTCGATATCAAAATGGTGACCGAAACTGACTTTAGGGCCTTGAATCGGGCAGGGTCCTGAAGATTGGGGGAAATATACTGATGTCATCATCTCCACAAGAGTTGTAGATACATGAAGACTTTCACGGGGCTTGGCATAAGTGGGTTGTGTCACATCAGATGTATGAGACACGGACTGCTTTCTTGGAACCATAGCCACAGCTTGACGTATCTATGTACGATCTCGTGTGCATACAAGATCAGAAAACAAAACTGGTCGGTACGAGCCTCTCATCATCTCAGCATACTTCAAAATATTATCAACATCACCATCATATCAACATCAACCAAAAACATGTCATTATTTTCCAACATCATGTGAGATACATGAAGTTATGTACCATTGGTTAAGTCGACATGAAATGAGGTTGCAATCATCTCGACCAACCCATTAAAGGTCAAATCCATCCAAACGCTTATAGGTTTCACCGGACCTCCCTCGTATCTGACTTCTTCACCATTCTTGACTATCTTCCTGCCAACATGTCACAAGCATATTACTTCCATAACTTCAACTCTCTTTAAAAAAAGAGAACAATTAACATTACACATTAGTAATACATCACACGTAAAGACGCTACCGTGTGACATACATAAAATAATAAAAAAATACCGTTGTAATCATATATGATTAGAGTATACTCACAGTAGAGGAGATAAACGGAAGACAGATGCCAAGGTTTCGACTGTGGAAAAAAAAGGTGACGGTCAGAATGACAAAGGCCGAGTTTTCAGCCATCGACTCCGAGGAGGTGGACTAGCAGGAGGTGGCGGGGTGGGAGGGGGGATGGGGAGATCTATCGGCTGGAGGAGGGTTTTATTCGTGTGGGGCGAGGGAGAGAGGGTCGCGATTGGGGCTATATTTAAGCCCTAGCCGTGAGTTGAGGTCACGGCTTCCTTCAGCGGGAGTCGTGGCTTCAAATGACGGCTTCCTTCTAAAGGAAGTCGTGATCTCAAGTCACAAAATATGTGTTCGCCAGGGGGGCCCGTGGAATAAGTTTCCACGAGGACCACCAGGCGAATTTACCTCCCTTCAGGCGGCACCTGACGACATTGGCTCCTCGTGCATGCAACATTCTTGTGACCTCTCAGCCAAGAGTGAATGGACGGAGGTGACGGGTTCTCCGAGAACCCTAATCCTGGTGTACGACAGGATAGTAAGGGGCACGATCCCCTAAAAAAGAAAAAAGAAACATGAATGGGGGAGATATTGGCTGAAAAAAATTGTATTACCTTTTTTTGTTGGGTCCAACAAGTTGAAGGTCCGTGAGTCAAAAAATAAAAAAGAGAAGAGAAAAGGAGGTGAGATTTGGGGCCTAATTGGGACGTATTCAAAAAAAGGACTACGAAAAAAGAGAGAGAATTTGATCTGAGAACAAAGGGACAAAGTCGAAAAAAAAGTTGTGTCTTATAAAAAATGAAAAAGAGATGGCTTGCAAGAAAAGAGAAAGCTGAGAAAAAATTGCATGGTATATATTGTTTTCTCCCAACTTGGTTCTTTATAATCTTATTCTGACAAATATGGGAGAAAGGGGGAGCGAGAGCAGAACATGTTCTTTCAGTTGAAATGTATCTACAAGAAATCTATTATGGTCATCATCTTCTGCTCGTGGAACTTCAGAAAGAGATCTCATTTATAAGGTCCCCATATAAGAGAACCAACCGTAGGTGCCTACATGACATAGGAGAGGTCATTCTCAAGGTTCACATATGGAAGAGATCTGACTCTCAAGATCTGCATATGAGACACAACTATTCTATTTCTAGAATTCGGCATCAACATCAACTACTCCAGATGGACTTTTCTACTTGGGATCTTCTCAAACTTCTACCATCCATCCAAAATTTCTTCCTCATAGGTCTCGAAAATTTCTTTTTCCGAACAGGGCAAAACGAAGCCGAAATCAGAAATTTAAGATTTTGCTTCTTACTACTTCTCTTTACAACAAGGAGTACATGAAGTTGTGCTAGTGCTAGGTTGTTAGATACCTTCTATTTCTTGTGATTATAAGTATTTGCCTAAGATCAGGTTAGATATAAATTGTGCTTGTGAATGCTACGCAATTTCATGGGTATAATTGATTTGTTTGTGTCTTGTATAGCACATATTTTACAATCACAAGCTAAGCAATGCATCTACTGCATGCATGTTAGAAAGATTGATTTGTGTGTTTTATGTATGTGTGTCGTGGTTTATTTTTTAAATTAGATGTTTTTATAAGTTGAAAATATTTTCATTAAGTACAAGTTCTGAGCTAACATTCTGATTTTCAGTTTCTTACGTAAGATATTCTTTTGCTAGTACTCTTTGTTGGCATATGTTTCTCTCTGCTATTATTGGCAAGTGTCACAATTCTCTTCATATTCAAGAGGTAAAACCAACGACTTCTACTTACAGTTCCAAATCTTGTTCTAATATGGAACAACATACTACTTTTTTACTGCTAGAGCGATTAATGGAATTAATGTAACATATCATGTTAATATCTTACTATTAATAAACTATACATTTCTATCTCATTTATTGAGTTAAAGAACTTTAGAAATCCTAATTTTAGAAAAAAAATGAGTTTTCGAGTAATTTCTCCAACTTATGATTATTTCACTAAACTTCCATCGAATTTCTCTTTCCATGATTACCGAAATGAAATCGAAAGCTGACATTTAAGGCCTTCGACTGTGGAGATATATATATTATACAAAATAAAGAA
This sequence comes from Ottelia alismoides, assembly GCA_037367405.1. Classification (NCBI taxonomy): domain Eukaryota; kingdom Viridiplantae; phylum Streptophyta; class Magnoliopsida; order Alismatales; family Hydrocharitaceae; genus Ottelia; species Ottelia alismoides. The sequence continues at coordinate 151,540 of JAZKJV010005887.1, read as the reverse complement.
TGCAGAAGCGGAATGATAAACAGAGTATGAACTAGAAAGAATAAACTTAAAGAACACAAATATTTTTACGTGGGCCCCTACTCCCTAAGGAGAGGGATGAAGCCACGGGAGAATGCCTCAAACGATTGATTCGTTCATTTAACTATCTCATCTGACTACAGGGGTGTGGGAGTCTATATATAGCCCCCATTAAGTCTCCACATCTCCAAATTGATAGATGTGGAACTAAACAACTGGATGGGGTAAATGGATCCTGGAGAGATTCATATACCATCTCCCATACATATGACGCATATAACAAATACTCCAACACTCACCCTTAAGTTGGAGCATGCAATGCTCAGCTTAGACAAACAGAAAGAAACTCAACTCACAATACATGACATTACGGACAATATCAACTCAACGCGCACAATTGTCGCATGTTGTCGAGGATGTTCCTTCTCATCTCGTGCAGGTGAGGAGGACGAACGGGCTGAAGTTTGAGTCACTTGAATCTCCTCGTCGGAGAGCATGTGCTGAACACTGCGCCTATCAGAGTCACTGCAACTAAAATGAGTCTCCTCGTCGGAGTATTATGGCCCGCCACAATAATGTGGACAACTACTTCATCTCTGAAAAGGGTCGAACTAAAAAGAGTCGTGGAAGTGCAATCCTCGTCGGAGTCCACGGTCGCTGGGAATGGAGTCTGAAAGAAGTCTCCTCGTCGGAGAACTGGATCTGTCCAATCTGACACAGAGAATGGTACTCTGCTCTTGAGCCCCTATGATACCACATAAAAACCCTTGCCCATATGGTATAGGGAATGCTCCTCTACTCTGGAGTCCCTATGACTCCCATGAAAACTCTGGTCGAAACAACAAGAGAATTATGGAGACCACGATAAAAGATGGCATACATGTGCTCATCTGAAAAGAAGACAGCATACATGTGTGTGTCTAAAACTGAAGATTCGGAAAAAATCTGAAGTCGAGTATGAACAATTGTAGGGTCTGAATAACTGAACAGGCATCTGGACTCATGGAAGGACATATCGATATCGATATCTTTTCGATATCGTGTCGATATCGATATATCGACGATATATCACCTATATATCGTTATATCTAGGAATCTTTCTGAAGAAAACGCCTGAAATCGAATATATCGATATATCGATTTCGATATCGGTCCCATGTCGATATCGATATATCGGCGATATATCGTCGATATATCGGGATACGGTCTTCCATGTCTGGACTGTTATCTGAAATCTGTCTCTGAACCGATACTGGAATTTGAATCGTCGGAGTTATGATGCCGGAAAACTCTACACATACTCCTCCTTTCTCACATACTTATCAGAAAACATCATGGAAGGACATATCGATATCGATATCATTTCGATATCTTGTCGATATCGATATATCGCTGATATATCGTGGATATATCGTCGATATATCGCTATATCTAGGAATCTTTCTGAAGAAAATGCCTGAAATCGGATATATCGATATATCGATTTCGATATCGATCCCATGTCGATATGGATATATCGGCGATGCCGATATATCGGGATACGGCCTTCCATGGAAAACATGGGCATCGACAAAGTTGGGAGAAGTAAATAAAATGGGGAAATGTACATTTTTGGCTTTTCATCAATCAAAATTTTCCTCTCCTTTTTTCCAGCTATTTATATTTTTTATAGCTGTCAGACATTTTCTTCGACTTTTCTTTCCTCCATTCATCATTTTTTTGCAATATTTTTTACAGCTATTTGGCTCCCCCATTTACAGTTTTATATCCGATTTTTTTTAAAATCAAACAGCCCACTTGGGCTTTACATAATTTTTTTGGTTTCCAACGATTGGCGCAAATTCCCTTATTTGGGGTTCCCAGTCCAGGAACCCTTTTTCAGAGAAGTCGTCGCTTACAATGGAGCCCTTCATTCGATATGGTGATGCTTGAGAGCAAAAGGGAACGCCGCTCACCGCCTGCGCAGGAGACCGCGTGGAGGTATGGTGCATCTAGCGTCGCCTAGACGTTGTGCAGTGCCACCACGAAGGTCACGCCATCTGGAGGAGGTGTGATAGGGATGTCGTCGATTGGAAGGGCGGCACGATGAGGAAAGGGGTCGAAGGTGCTCCGCCAGTCCTAGATGTCGAAGGGCCATCGTGCAGAGGGTGCGCGGTTGGGGTTGCCACCTGGAGGACCGCATGTATGGCAAGGGACGATGCCGGCTGGAGAAGAGTGTCGGCGACATGGGTGAGGGATGCCTACCGCCTGAAGATGCGTGTTTTGCTGGACCTCAACTTTGGAGGCCATCGCCATCTGCGGCACGATCTGAGGCCTGGAGATCGCGTGCAACGAGGAGATGCTCTGGAGATTGCCAGGGTGCCTAATGTTGGTGCGAAAGATGCATTGCAAAACTGGATGTCGCATACACGCAGGAGGTCATGGTGCGGCAGAGGAGCATCGCGCATGAGCGAGATAAATGTCACCAGCCCTAGATGTTGTGACGGTGATGCGCCAATGCCTGGAGCCTAATCGATCTGGAGAGGTAAAACTGGATCTGCTCAAAGGTTGTGTAACATTGTGCCCGCTCGAATACTATGTTAGAAAATAGAGAATGCGAAAGCTGAATGATAAACATAGAATGAACTAGAAAGAATAAACATGAAGAACACGAAGATTTTTACGTGGAACCCTACTCCCTAAGGAGCAGGATGAAACCACGAGATAACGCCTCAAAGGGATGATTTGTTCATTGAACTTTCTCATCTAACTACAGGGGTGTGGGGGTCTATATATAGCCCCCACTGAATCTTCACATCTCCAAACTAGTAGAAGTGAGACTAAACAACTGAATGGGGTAAATGGATCCTGGAGAGATACATTACCCATCTCCCAAACATATGATGCATATCAAGGCCTTAAATGTCGGTTTCGGTCACCATTTCGGTATCGACCAAAATAGATTTTCGACGGAATTTCGATGGAATTTCGACCGAAATTTCGGTCATTTCGGTCATTTTTTACTAGGACCCCCATATTTCGGTCATTTCGGTCAAATTTTGGTTTCGACTGGATATTGATATTCGACAGAAATTCGACTAAATTTCGCTGAAATTTGAGGCCATGACGCATATAACAAATACTCCAACAATATAAGAAGCCACAAGCCCACTCTGGCGTGGCCTCTTAAGAGTTTTATAATAAAGTATCTGGGCATGTCAGCCCTCTCTGATGGTTTTATCCCGCTCCTCATGGAGTAAAATTCCACACAAAATCATAACATTCTATTCCATTTTTTTCTTGAGTTGATTATTAATTCAGCTCAAGGTTCGAAATCTCGATTTCGTTTCGGTCCCCCCCAAAACCGAAATTTCGGTGAAATTTCGGGAAATTTCGACCGTTTCGGTGGAAATGTCGAAAATGACTCAAAAAAGCCATTTTTCGATGTTTTTTTTGGAAATTAAGATCTTCTGAGTTATTACAACAATAAATAGCTTACAAATACATACTTATATCACACATATGGCTTATATATGCCCCTTAGATCGCACATATCGGCCATATCGATCAAATCGATGTTAATGTTGATTCTTGACTGATATGTACTGGAAATTAATAGCATCCAATCCAAGATCTTAAAACATCTTACAAATGCACACTTATATCACACACATCTCTCATCCATGCGCCTTATCACATCATATCGGTCATATCAGACATATTGTTGAGCAGTCTGATAGATACTGGAAATGGAAACCAAAATAACTAAGTTAACAATACTTAGAAGACATCTTTTGTCCATAAAAATAGAAAAGAATTTTTTATTTAAAAATGTAGATAATGATTAATTAAAGAATGTTTTGTTCATAGAAATAACCGTCACATACAAAGTTCGAATGAATTACAGAATTAATTATATACTTACAATTAAGATGCATCTATTTACGAAGATAAATGACAAACAAATGAAAGGAACAAGCTATATCAAATATATAGAAGCTATAGAGTTTTTTCATCTCCATTGCTTAAACCCAAAGGAGAAAAAGCTCCTCAAGTTGAATAATCGATGTATGTACCCTCTTGTCTCAACATACCATGTATCCATGAATTTCAACCAAAATGGGTCGATATGTCGAAATATTACCGAAATTTCGGTCGAAATCCAGGAAATTTTCTATTGAGATCCATGAATTTCAATCGAAATGGGTCAAAATGGATCGAAATGTCGAAATATCAACGAAATTTCGGTCGAAATTCGGGAAATCGGTATATATTAGGGAAATTTCATTCCATGATTCAGCTATGGCATTAATTATTTCAGCAGTTCTATTACAATATTTATATCTCATGGAAACAGTTGTTGCAACTAATGCGGTTGTTACATCCAACCAATCCTCGTTTATGTGAAAACAATCATAGTGCCTATCCTCTTACTACGCTTAGCTCAACAACACTACAGTCCAACTAGAAAAATAACTAATATGTGATTTATATTATGTGTATAGGACTAGAAATCCTAGGTTAAAATACATGCAGATCTTGAGATCTTGATCCCCGTAGACTAAGACATAGTCTTGAGTCTCTCTTATGTATCTAAAGATGTGACATGGATATTACAATCTCTTGTCTTAACTCTCACTTGAACATGCTTATTACTATTGTCATTGCTTCTCCCCATAGAAGAATTGGAAATCGTTTAACACTCTCATTTCATGGATGATGGTCGGTGTTGTTTACATCACGACATATACATCAAGCTTCCTACAACCATAGCCTTCTCATTCTCAACAATAACTAGGAGATGTTCAAAGGTGAAAAGTAGGGTTTTAGTTGGACGAGAGATGTAATTATCGGATTTGGGAGTTTGGGGTAGGGGTGTAATTCGAGTGGGAAAATAGATCAAATATTAACCAAATCATAAAATTATTTGAATATGCGAGAGTAAATAGTTTACGATATTCATTTGAGAGAAGGTTAAAGTTGGACAACTTTGTCTACTTCATCGGGAATGAAAATCAACATATATACATTCGATAAAGGTCTTCTCATTATGCAGTATGAGTTAATTGTGGGTAAGTTGGGCACGATCAACATTTATGCCAACCTAATGGCAAATGTTTAGCATTGAGTTGATGTTAAATATATCTTAGCTTCGAACTTATTTAATTGTGTTGTAGTTTTTTACATAAGCTTAATCTACAAGCAAAAATAAGTCAAAATCAACAAAACACATCAAAATCGAATTACTCTAACAAATTACTTCTCCAAACAATCAAGTTCCCTTTGAGTTGATTGTAGTATTTTTCCAATAAAGTATTCTTGAAACCCAAAAACCGCATTCTTGATTCCATTTTTCATGCAATGATACACTCTTTTCAATCGATTATAATATATTTTCGGTCGATTAACTTAAAACATTAGTCGACTAATATTTATTCCAGTAAACATGCTCTTGTTTCTATTTTTCAATCGAGTAGGTTGGAAGTTCAGTTGACTACTTTTTTCTACAATAATCATTTTTTGAAACTGTAATTCCAATTTCTACGATCATTGAAATATTCGATCAACCAACTTTTGTTACCAGACGACTAACCTTCTTTTCAATTGACTAGTCATTTCCCTTGATCGACTAATTTGACTCAAAAATATTATTTTGATAGTAGTTGTAAATGACCTTTTAAGTTTTAACTAATCTTATTTACTTACCCTAAAATACGATGCGCATATGTAAAAAATTACCTATAATGCCTTAAGCGTTAGACATTCATCTTCTAAATTAGTATAAGAAATGGGCAATGAGACAAGACTTTTACTATAAATTTTAGAAATTTTTAGAGTTATTCTATATTACTTATTTATTTTGTCTCTACTATGTAATTTTTCCTATAGGAAACCCTTCTCTATAAGAGAGCCTTATCGGCCTCTTAATAATCAAGTCATTATTTTTCCTCCACATGGTATCAAGATTTCAAAAAGTGTGAGGTGGTTCGAGGCGTTTTCTCCAAAATTGTGGCGAGGCGTAAGCCTCGAGGCGATCGAGGCGTAAGCCTCAATTTTTGGGAATAAAATAAAATTAAAGCAAAATACATTAAAAAAGTATAGAATATTATTAAGCTTTGCCAAAGCCACGTTCAAGAATAATTTAAAACTATTAAAAGTTACAAGACATAAGCGATGAAGGCATTGAAGTTCAAAAAAACTAATACTAAGCCAATATTATACGGAATATCATGTTCCAACTCCAACTTCAATGATTTTATATGAGTATTGAAATAAAGTCTATATTTAATACTAAAGTACATTAGGACCCATAATTTTTAGTGTTCAAAGTAAAAAAAATATTAATATGCCTTGAATTCCAAACATTTGTCTTGATGGACGTAGTTGGAGAACCATCATATGCATCCCCTCCTGTCATATCATACCCCAACAAGACAGGGGTTTTGCTGCCCAACCAGCGAGCATGTCGTATCATCCCCTCCTGCCATACCATACCCCAAACATCTGTCTTGTTGACGTAGTTGGAGAACCATCATAATCGTAATACTAATATTTATTTTACTTCACGTTTTATTTTTTGACCTTGCTTCTTCAGATATATGATAACTATTTTAAGATTTACAACTCATACAACCAAATAACAACATTAAGCTGCAAACTTGAACTAATATAAAATATTTATTACAATTCAAACTCAAATCTATGTGCAATAGAACTAGTATTTGTAGATGTATGATAAATTGAACATGATGTATACAAGATCAATGAGCTTCTTTTGTTTCAGGCGATCTTTTCTTTTTTTTTGTGCATGAATCTATATATAGAAATATGCAACTATGCAAGGTTTAACATGAAAACATAAACACAAACATAAAAAAAATAATGCTTAGGTAAAAATTGGGTCGAGCACAAAGCAAATAATCAAATAGTTTAAAAAAGCCTCTTGCTCGAGGCTTACACCTCCGCCTTACCTCAACCGCCTCGTTCCTCGAACGCCTCAAGCTAGGTCAAGGTGTACGCCCCAACCCAAGGACCTGAGGCGTGCACCTCGAGGTGATTTTGACGCGCCTCGCCTCGAGATGCATGCATTTACGCCTCGATGTGTCACTTTTTAAAATTATGGTGGTGGCCCTTCCATTGAGATCCCCATACACCTCACTTAGGGTTCCTAGCGGGATCCCTTGCGACCAGCTGCCACCACCCAAGTCTTTGCAAGGGTCTTCACCGCCTAAGGAACCATGCCATTACCGAAGGGCCCTCAAATCACTATTATGCCCCACAAGGTCAATGAGGGATCTAATTTTGTGTCATTCAAGGTGATTTCAAACATCTATACTCATTTGTGTGCCCTAAAGCATCTCCAAGGTTGATGAGAATGATTGTGACTTGAGTCTGCATACACAATCACTTCCCCAAAACAATTGTGGAGACTTACTTTCTGTTCACGACTCCTTTGCCATCATATCAGAGAGCAAAATTAACTTATCCTCCTCCAGTACCTTCAAAGACATAGCACCCATAATCTGGACGGACGGCACTAATTATGACTTATGATCCATATAAATATGAGCATTACATTGATTCAACCAGAGCCAATCGACAATACAGGGATGAATTCTTCATAAAAGCAAGATGACATGTATGCCAAGGCATTCTTCATTGGCCCACTACCAAGGGGATAGCCAACAACATCCTGCATTAGCCCACTACCAAGGCAATGTGGGACATCCTCACAGCCACGATTGTCATGTGAAGAATGAGGCGAAAATCATGCAGCTTCAACACAATATTTTCATAACCAAGCAAGATGGTTGTTTGCTTCATGCATTCTACTCCTAGCTCAAGGGCATGTTTTGAGAAGCATAACAGTTTTGTAACTATGAATGCTTCTACAGAAAAGCAAAAGACATAGAGCAACGTCACTATGGTCGAAGTTTTTTGGTGGCACCTGACTCACAATATGATGCCACGCGCACCCAACTTCTTACGTGTGCTTGTATACCTCCCATGGAGGAGGCATACAGTAGAGTGAGCAGAAATACAAAGCCTCCTTTAACCATTACTCAAGCATCCTCTGCAATAGACAGATCGCTCAGTAGAGGAGGTCCAACTCAACTCAGAGGACGTGGTGTATGTGGCAGAAATGGAATACGTGTACGCCAACAGTGCACATAATGTCATTGTGCTAGTCACTTCAAAGATAATTTCTGTCAGAAGCATGGTTATCCTATGTTTGAATGTGTTTCTGAGCAGGTTAATCCGACAGCCACTTCTGTTGAGTTATAGAAGTTCAGTGACCTTGTCTCCCCTATGAGAGAGAATATGACTATTGCCACATGCACCATTAGTGGGTTTATCTTATCCCATTAATGGATCTAGGAAAACATGTAACTACATTTTAATCTTTATATATGTACTATTGAAAAAAAAGAATTGAAGGATGTGCACAACATTTGCAAAACATCCGTATGAATTTCTTATTGATTTATGTTATTAAACAAATAATGGTTTCATTTGAAGAGTTTGCGACCAATTCATTGTCTTATTTACTTTGTTATGGGAATGTTTGAGTTAAAACACTAGTATAGTCAATATCCATGGAAGCATGTGTGCATGCAAGACAAAATTTTATCGAATGGATCTCAAGAGGCGCAAAAACAAAATTTTGTCATGGTAATCCAAAAAAACATTTCATGTATTTCCTTTTTATGAAACAAAAGGAGGAAACAGGGATTGATGCTTTTGAAAATTGTTCTTTTTAGTGGTAAGCACACTGCACTACGACCCGACCATTAGGTGGGTTCATTTATGTATTTCTCAATAAATACAAGCATGGATAAAAAAATGTTGCCCCAAGGTGTTAAGGCATATGCCCTAAGGCGATGCAACCTAAAAGAGACTCAAGGCATACACCCCATGCTTCCTTCTTAAGGTGTTCGCCTCACATGTGTAAGGCTTATCGAGGCTTTAAGGTGAGGCTCAGGTGTACGCCTTGATATTACCTCTGGTTATTTGCAAAGCATATGATCCATGTCTACCCTAAAGGGTCCTAAAGGTTTAACCAAAGATTCATACCAAATTACTGCTCTCGAACACCTATTCTTCCCCAATCCAATGCCTCCCAACCATGGAAGGTCGTATCGATATCGATATCGTTTCGGTCCACCCGGAAATGGATATATCAGGATATATCGACGATATATCGATGATATCGGTGGAAATGTCGAAAATGGCGCAAAAAGCTAATTTTTTGGCATTTTTTCAGAAATTAAGGTCATCCAAGATATTAAAACAACAAATAACGTACAAATACACACTTATATCACACATATCGGTCCATTTATAGACCATATATCGCACATATCGGTATCGCACATATCGGCCATATCAAACATATCGATATTAATATTGATTCTTAGCTTATAAATATTGGAAATGGATTTCATTCAAGTTTTATAACATGAAATACTACAAATATACACCTAGAAAATACATATAGATCATTTATGAGGACTATGATCCTTATAGTGCATATATCGATCATATCGAACATATCGTTGATATTGTTAGTTGTTGGCATACTATATATATTGAAAATCGAGTTCATCCAAGTACTTTAATCACTAAATAATTTACAAATGTACTCTTACTCTCTTAGATAACACATATCGATCATCTATGAACCTTATATCGTATATATCGATACGGTTGTACTGTTAGTTGTTGACCTATATATATATATATATTAAAAATGGAGTTTATCCAAGTTCTTAGATCACTAAATAACGTACAAATATAATCTTAGATCACACGTATCAGTCATCTATAAAGCTTATATTGCATATATCGATCATTTCGAACATATCGATATTAATGTTGATTCGTGATTTTATAGATATTGGAAATGGATTTCATTCAAGTTTTACAACATGAAATAACTAGTAGATATACACCAAGTTGAAGAACCATTATATGCACCCTCCTGTCGCACCATACCCTACCAGTACGGGGGTCTCGCTGCCCGGTCAGCGAGCCTGGGGGGCTAGAGGAGCCCATATTGGCCCCCTTGCGGGGGCAGCGCCCCCGACCCAGAACAAAGTATATAAATCATAGATTGTTTTAATACTAGGTGTAGCTAGATAGGTAGTGGAATCAAGCTTGCATGAATAATAACATTCATATATAGGGATATCGATGAAGTATCGGCAATATCAGTCGATGTCTTGTATTTTTTGTACTGAATCCATTCATTTTTGACCGATATGGGTCGATACGGAGATATAGCGCTGATATATTGTCGATATCCCTGTAAAAGGATATACACTCCGATTTCGATACCCCCAACCTCTTGATACCGATATATCGGCGATATATCTCCGATATATCGTCGATACAGCCTTCCATGCTCCAAACCACATTACCAACACTAATGTCACCTCCTTCGAGCGGCATCCAATTTAGTCATTGCCTCATTGCATCCTCCATTGGTTTCCTTCAGATCTAACCTGCATCTATTGTTGGGTTTTTAAGGATTTAGATTTCGTAAGCCTTTGTACCATGCGCTAATATGGAACAATATAATACTTCTTTACATAAGTATCCGATGAGATACTTTTGTCAATTTGTTAGTAATTGGCAATGTAGGAATGAATAATGATGTTTTTTCATATTAGTTAATCTTGTTATGGGACAGTAAATTGTGAATCTTTAAATAGTCATCGGATTCATCCATAGTGTTTGACGTGTTCCATGAAGTGGAATGAAAATATGTTTTTTTTATAAAACATTCTTATATATGAAGAGTCCACAATTAAAATTAACTCCCAGTTCTCTAGTTCTCTGTCATTGATAGGAGCACTTATAGAGACATAAAATCACTTTAATTTAATCACCATTAGCAAATAACATGGGGTTAAATATGTATCGTATCTTCTTTTTAAAACAAATGTATATACCTTTCATTGGTTTCTCCCATTTCTTTCTCTTTGTGAGAATTAAGTTGGGCATGCATAAAAGACTAGGATAGCTTTTAGGGGGAAATGGAAATCAAAAGTAAATATAATCAACAACGAAAATTAAAATAAGCATGATATGTACCTCACAAGCATAATATGTTTTTCCACAACTTTCTGTTGCTCACCATCATATGTAAACCATTTATCCTTTTCCAAAAGTGCCTCCCAACTTCCTACATCTAAAATTTTGCCACAGAAATCAGTTAATGGAGTTCAAAGAAAGTAAATGATTGAAAGAAAAACCAACCTTGAAGCAGAACTCCAGAACCTCCATCACAGCATTTCAGTCTCCAGAACGCGTGGCCACTTCCCTCTAGCAAAGCCGGCTCGGTACGAACACCATCAGATCGTTGCTTCTCTACATTCAAAGTCATCCAGTGCACTTAACAATACAGTCTACTAACATGAATATATGAATATATACTCTTCAATGCAACACTAAAAGATCTGATGGTTTATGGAGTATTGAGTTGGACGGTTCATATAACATGACGATCTTTACTATCAACAAAATAATAAAGAAATAGCCCTAGATGCATGTGTGCAGTAGCCGTCCATCCCATGGTTTTCTTAAATCATTGTGTTTCATGGTTATGTTAATTTCTACATGCATATTCCAGAATTTCCAATATACTCCTAAGAATTTATGAAAATGATCTTTCTAAATATAATATTTTAGTGCTAAATATCATCTCTTGTAGAATTATAAGAGGCGTGTATTTTTTTTCAAGATATAAGCACATAAGATTTTCATTTATTAGTAAATCCAATGTATGTTTGGTGAAGTTGAACTGTGTGCCTTAAGTAACAGAATTTCTAAACACTATGCACTAACACTTGCACTTGGAAACGAGAAGGGAGCATCCTCATTATGGGTTTACTTCAACTGTCATTTAACGATGGCTATACATTATTGGCTGCAAATGTAATTGGTGGGAATCAACTACCAACAACAAAATTGGGTCAGACAAAGTAGGTGGATAACAAAGACGAAATACCAAACACAATGAGCAAACATGCACAACAAGCAAACAAAACAACCACGATGAAAAGCTTATGGAAATATGGCGTCCATCTAGTCTCTATATCCTTCTGAGTAACAAGCATGTGTCCATCCTCATCATTAATGCATCTCCCATGAGAAAGGTCTTTGGTCATTCTCTCTTGCTTTAACCAACCTAAATATATCCTTCTGACCCTCTTTAGAGTCAAGATTTTGGTACAAAACTTAATAAGCGTTGAACATAGCTTCGTTTACAGTTGTAATTTGTGGCTGTTTCCTTTGCTTTATCCTTAGTGTTGGAGTATATGTGTTATGTGTCACTTATAGTGTAGATGGGTAAATAGATCACTCCCGAATCCATTTACCGCATCATGTTGTTTAGTCTCACTCACATCTACTAGTTGTGAGATGTGGAGACTCAGTGAGGGCTATATAAGAAGACCCAGACCTCCTATATCCGATGAGAAAGTGCAATGCATACATCAGCCCTTTAAGGCATTGTCACGTGGTTTCATCCCGCTCCCAAGCTTGGGGAATAGGGTTCCACGTTAAAATCATGTTGTTATTCATAATTTATTCTTTATTTCTCTGATATGCTTATGCATTATATTTTCTAACATGTTATCAGAGCAGGTTCGATTCTCGAGAATGCATTTTATATTTCTTCGAGATTCGGTTTTTTGGTTAAATGATCTTGAAGATTTCTTCGTTGAAGGTTATTCTTGTATTGTTCAAGTTCGAGTAAAATTAGGGTTTTTAGAACCCTAATTCTATATGGTCATCGGCAAGAAAATTCTGCAGTTTACTTCCAATCTTAGTCCATATGATGTTGTACATCAGAATTACTAATCCTTGAAGAACCCCCCTCCATCCTTCAACGCTGCCCTCCTTCCCTCAATCCCCTTCCATCGACAACAACTCCAACATGGAGCACCAAGCAACGTCGCTAAAGGATCTGCAATGCGAGCATCTCCTCCATATCTCCAGGACATGTGACCCTTCTCTCATCCTCCAGGGGATGATCACGTGCAGGTGGCGATAGCCACCATCTCTTCCAAGCGACGATGATGTCGCTCGGCCAAGAAGCAGCGGCAGCATAAACCCTGATCGGGGGTGGCAACCCTTGCGTTTTGTAAAGGGTTCCCCGAAGGGAACCCTAACTAGTGGTGGGCCTTTTGGTCGTGATTAAAAAAATGAGGCCGAGAGATTATTAAATAAAAGAAGAGGGAGTCAGGCCCATAGGGAAAAAGGGGAGAGGGCCGCCCAAATTAAAAAAAAGATGCATTTTTAAGGCCTAGGTGGGCAAAAAGTTGTTTTTAAAGTTTGTTTTGAAAAAGAGGTGCGTACAAAAAAACTACACGTGAAAAAAATGAAAGTTCAGTCGGCTAAAAAAAGAGAAAAGAAATATCCAAAATGAGTCAAAAAAGGTGAGAAGAAATAGCCAAAAAATGCAAAATGGAGGAAAAAGAAAAGAAAATTTGAAAAAAAATGAAGAACGACTAAGTGGTTCATTAATTCATGTTTTCCCAATTTATTGTTTTCTCTCAACTTTGTCGTTGTCACTGTTTTCTGACAAGTATGGGAGAAAGGGAGAGTGTTGTGTAGAGTTACAGGTCTGATTTAGATTTCCAAATTCTCCATATTTCAGACCGGTCATATTGTCAGACTTTACAGTTCAGATATCCAGACTCGACAAACATATATTTTTTGAGTTTGCATTTCGATGCACACATGTGTGCCATCATTTGTTTCATCCACATCTTTTCTAGGCAGCTCAAAGTTTTCATGTCATCCATAGGAACTCCACAGTAGAGATCCCATTCTATGAGCCAGTGAAAAACCACACTCCGACCTTAAGATAATTATGGTCGTTGTATCAAGCCGGTGGATTTTAGCAGAAAAGATTAATTTTTTATTAATCTTTTTATTTATTGTATTCATACTCCAAAATTTTGATGTATAATGGAAACACAAGAATGTCGAATTAGGGAGGTAAATTGTTGAAAACTAGGGTTAAACTATAGAAAAGCTAAGGTAAACGGTTTCCTAATTTTTATTTAATTTTTTTAAAGATTCTTCTAGATTTTTATTTGATTTTCATGAATTTATTATTGCTTTTGTGATTTTTTGTTATTTGAAAATGTTTTGTAATTTTTATTTTATTTTTATTTTGTGAATTTTATGTTTTTATTTTCATTTTCTATTTTTATGAATTTTTAAGGTGGTTTTAAGATTTCTTTGGAGTTTTGGATTATTTTTGAAGGTCAAAATTAGGTTTTTATTAACAAATGTGAGGAATTTTCGATTTTTAATATTGAAAACTGAATGAAAATGTATTTATTTTTTATTAGAATTTAAATGAAAGTATATTTAAAATGATAGGTTATGCATTTTTATATGAATTTTCTTAGTTATGTATTTTTAAAGTTTTTATGTGATTTGAATTTTTATTGATTTTAATGTTTATTTTATTTTTGGTTTATTATGCAAAATATGGTAAAAGATGCTATGGGTAGTTTTGTAGGATTCTTAGAGGTGTTTTTATATTTTTATGTATATTAAGTTTGTTATATTTTTATGTTTTAAATGAATTATTAAAAATAAAATATTTTTAACTTTCAAAAGCTATTTTAATATTGTATATACAGTAAAATATGATATTTTGTGTATTTTTATTATGTTTTATATTTCGTATTTTATTGATTATGTATAGGATATGTGTAGTATGTATTATATTTATATGATATGGTAGGGATATTATAATAAAGGTAAAAAAATCCGAGGGGTGTATCCGCAATAAACCCCAAAAATCGCGTACTTGTGCACGTGATTGCTGCTGAGCAGCACCTACTTGAAAAGAAACAAATGTTCTGAGGTATTTGTGCAATTCACCCCCAAGGTATTTCTCACGACTTACATAATGTGCACGCAAGGCCTAAAGCGATGGGCGGTGCTGCGTTCTGGAGCGGACGCACGACACAATCTCGAGCGTTCGATCACGTCTCGATCGAGTGGCTACGATGCAACCTGAAATTAAGATATGTTTCCCCCTTGTTAACTTGGACAGCAACAAGGATTTGACAAAGATGGTGATGCTTCTCGCAGCGGTAGCGGTGGTCTGCCGTTCACGACTGCAAGCTTTCAACAATGGAGTTAGCGTCTAGATGAAGCTCGATCGGCGAAGCTGTACACGTTCAAATCCTTTTCTAGTATATTTGTCAGTGTGATTCGTGTCCGTTGTGGTGCTTGTTCTACAGGTGGTTCCCGTTCTTCATTAAGTCTCCAGATACTGCTTGTAATGCTACAGGTTTGTTTTTTCTCCATGTTGGAGCTCTAGGGGTGTGTTTGGTTGATGGGTTGGGGTGGGTTGGGGTAACCTGATTGGATTCATGGAATAGTAGCTGTTTGGGATGGTTATAAGGGTTGGAGGGGGTTGGAATAAAGAATGTGGTGTGATGGCACTATGATTTGTGATAAAATTCCGTTCCATGAAAAGCAAGGGGTAAACCGGGTTACCCCGGGGTAACCCAAGTGTAAGCCGATTACAAAACGAGCCCTAGGCGGTTGAATGCACAACCGGTTTCATTTCATTCAGACCAAAGATCTAAATCTACGAAATTTCGCAGAAATTTCGGTTTCTATGGGTGGAGTATCTCGAAACCTATATGCATGTCGATTTCCCGAATTTCGCCCAAAATCTCGCGAGATATCGACGAGATTTCAGGTCATCTCGTTATCTCGCCCGAAAAAGAGAATTTGTAATTAAAAAATACCCACTTTTGGCGATATGGATCGAAATGTCGGTCGAAACTCGCCCATTTCGACCGAATTTCAGCAGCCAACTTCTCCAAGCTTCCTCCAAGGTCATATTTCATCCATTGCTTCAAGGAAAGCTAAATTTGGCCAAATCTTCATCAAATTCTTTAATTCTTTAGGGGTTTTACTCGTAAGTTGTCGATCTAACTTGGTGTGGTGTTTTTTTAGAGATTTCAAATATCTAGGTTTAATTTTGGATGTCAAAATTCAGAGTTTTGTGTTTTAATTGCACAATAATGATAGTTACGAATGTATTATCTCAGATCTTGTGTATAACATGTAGTAAAGCGTCATTTGAGAACATTTTGTAAGATCTATGGAAGAGGAAATTGCGGATTTTGTGGTTTAATATGGAATGATGATGAGTTTTTCAATGATAAACTCGGATCTTAAGTTATGGAAGTAGAAAATATGTTTCATATTTTTTTTGTAAATAAAATTTAAAATTTGAGTAAATCAGAAAATCTTAGATCTATTGTTTTTTACATGTTTTGGGTCGCTTAGGTAGTCTTTCTCGAAAATGGTCATATAATTGCTAGATCTAAGACCCTAATGTATAAATCTAAGGTGTTTTTCTGAAAATCAGAGCATTAAGAGCATACTTCCAATTTCAAAAACCAAGTATTTATGATTTTGGGTGTATTAGGTGTTAGAAAAATTAAAAATATAATAAATCCAAAAATTAAAGCATAAATAATTAGCAAATTCACAATCGATCGCATTGTATGCCTCTTGAATGATTGTTCTTCAATTTCCTCGTAGGTTTTGGTGGTCATCATCATGGTACATTCCAGTTCTGGATCAAGATCTGACAGTTCTGAGGATCATAGGGGTGATTTCAATGGGGATAATGGGTTGGAGGTATGCCCCCGCTCCTGATGGAAATAAAGCAAAGTCACAATGCAATTTCTGTGGAAAGAAGTTGGGAGGCGGGATCACGAGGATGAAGCAACATCTTGTTGGCAATAACAAGAATGTTGTCCAGTGCACACGTTGTCCCAAAGATGTGAGGGGCAAGGTGAAAGCCAACTTGGACGGGAAGAAGGATAGGGATACAGAGAGGGTAAGAAGGGATGAACAATTAAAAGAGTTCATGTTTGAGAAAGAATTCGACGTCCTCTCAGATTTAGACATGGCCTCAAATTTCAGCGAAATTCGGTCGAATTTCTGTCGAATATCGACATCCAGTCGAAATCGAAATTCGACCGAAATGACCGAAATGACCGAAATATGGGGGTCCTAGTACAAAAAATAACCGAAACGACCGAAATTTCGGTCGAAATTCCACCGAAATTCCATCAAAATTCTATTTTGGTCGATACCGAAATGGTGACCGAAACCGACATTTAGGGCCTTGGATTTAGACGACGATGACTTTGTCTACCCCGCTAACATTCAGACTACAACGGAGAGTAGGGCATACACGAGGGCAACATCATTTTTCATTTTTTTATTAACAACGATATGTTCGATACAGTGTGTGACAAACCGTCGTAGTCATAGATGATAAGATGATTGATATGTATGCTACAAGCATATAAGTGTATATTTATTGTTTCATTGTTTGAAATACTAAGATTAATTACATTTGTAATATCTAACACATTGTACAATATGACCGATATGACTGATATGGCCGATATGTACAATATAAGGGTATAGATAAGCAATATATGTGAAATAATTGCATATTTATAAGTTATTTATTGTTCTAATAACTTGAAAGATCGTAATTTACAATAAAATTGAAAAATGAGCTTTTTGAGACATTTCCGACATTTCCACCGAAATTGTCAAAATTTCCCAAAATTATCGAAGAAATTTCAATATTGAGGGTGACCAGAATGAAATCGAAATCAAGATTTCGAGCCTTGATTCAGACTATGATTTTCGCATTTGGAATTGGTGTTGCAAATCTCTGATTTGTTGCCAAACTTGCAATTTGAGATTTCTGATTCGTTGCCGTTCTCGAATCTTCGATTAAAGTTTCAACGAACAGCGGGGTTGCTACGGATGGCTGCGGTGGAATGACTCCTAGCACATCGATGCTCGATGAACATGAACCAGATGAAACATTGATTTTAATCGAGCATGTTCCCCGTGAGCAGATAGACTTGAAGGCGCATGTGGCGAAACATGTTCCTGCAATTGCAAATATGGCTCAAGTTTGTTTCCTCGACCGGAATATTAGGGAGGCGAATGGATGAGCGATCCTCGAGGGAATGAAGCATAAGGATCAGAGTTGAGATGAAATTGGCGATGTAATCAGATGATTGGGATGTTGATTGGAAGATAAAATTGAGAGAAGGGAGAGAGTGAGAAGAGAACAGAGGGATTGAGATAAGAAGAGTCGGAGAAGAAGAGGTCTACAAGAAGAAGGAGAGGAGGGATATAACCTGGTGATGAATCTGTGATTCACCACTCTAAAAGTTGAAAATAGAGCTTTGTTCCCGAGTAATTAGAGGCATCTTTCTACTTATATTGCATAATTAGCATTCATGCATGCATAGATAACATTTGCATTTTAGCATTCGTATTTGTATTAAATAAGAAGCCAATTTCACTTGTAAATATTCACCTGTATATTAGCTAAAATACCCTATTTGTATATATTTTACACTAACTCCAAATCCAATAAAACCAACTCTATTCTGTATATATTACTAATACTAAGTAAAGAACAATATCAAAAAATACTAACTTGCAAAATTGACTAATAAAAATCCCAATCCAAGTTGAAGACCTTAGACCTTAAAACGTACATATCTCTCTCGTACAGTGTCTGAATTAGGTCTACTCACTTTTAAAGTAATATACATTCAGAGACCTTCGAAACAAGACAATTTCACTAAAAATCGGAGCTCGTATGCAAAACTTGGGTTTTGGGCCCCTTTTGTACATTGTACATAATGACCGTTTTACTCATGTATTTTCTCATTTTATTTTCTTCATTAAAAATCCAAAAAAATAGATTAAGTTGTAAATATTCTCCTCATATTTTCTCTATTTTTATTTTGATTTTTCTCTTATTGAAAAATGATAAAAAAATCACAAAAGATAAAATGCGGTATTTTATATCTATAAGGTACCACCCAAAAATACATTTTGTACAGATGATTTCCATAGATTTTCGGCCCTTCACGAAAGTTGTAGATCTCGTCGAGACGAGCAACTTTTGTGTTGACCACTTTTTGATTTAATCATTTTTGTTATTTCTTTTTTATTTTCTTTACATTTAATCTTTGAATTTTCTGGGAGCGACATGTGGCCGCTCCTGGAGCCGCCACGTGTCACCCCATTTTTTAATTATTTTATTAATTTCGGATTTATCTTATTATTTTCGGATTTATTATTTATTATTATTTTACTATTGATATTTTAATTATTTTTTTGTTGCCTACTATATTATTTTATTATATTATTTATTTTTCCCTTTTTACCCCTTCTTTTCTTACTCCCTACTCCAAGTCACCACTAACACCACCATCCCTCCATCTTCTCCACCTCTTTTCTAACTCCCCCCCTCCTCTTTATATTCCCATCTCCTCCTCCATTATTCTTCATCCGCCATTTTCGAGAGAAGTGAGGTCGAGCCCCTTTAACCTTCAGGTGACAGCTGTAGGAGACGAGTCGAGCGACGACAACCTCAAGGCGAGATCCGCGGCATCACCATTGCCGCATCGCAAGATTCTAATCGGACTCGCTCAAGCTTCGGAGCAACCGCCATCTCCTCGAGGCCACGACGGAAGCCGCACACTGCGGCTCATTTTCGGCGAACCACAGGTAAGTCTACTCTATCTCATCTTGTCATTTTATTTTATCTAAAAAAATTTTCTTATTATTGTTCTACAACAATAACAATATCACAATCACCATCATCACATACCACCACCATCATTCATCATCTTCATTCATCACCACAAATCATCCCACAAATCACATTATCTACCAAACACCATCACAAACAAATTACCATCAGCATATACCACCACCACCATCACAATCACCCTCATTTCATATCTTCACATATCCATTCCCTGTTAAAGAAAATTGCAAAAGAAAATTAAAAAAATCAAAAAAAAATAATTTGCAGGAGCTACTGGTCGGCCGTCCTCGCGGGGTAGCCACTTGTCGCCCACACCGCTCCAGCGCTCCACCACGACAACCACCAGCCCCTGGAGCTCGCCGCCTCCACCGTCACCCCCTCGATCGCCGCCGCCCACCTCCAGGTGTTGTCGCACCGACCTCCAACTGCCCGCAGCCGCCAGCCTGCGTGCGCCCAGCGCCGCCTCCTGCCGCACTCCCGCGCGCCTTCAGCCATCCAGGACGCGCCCCGCGCCGACGCCGTGCGCGCGACAGCCCCTCCGCCCTATCGCCGCCTTGAGCCAAGCCAACCACCCCAACGGCCTTCTTCCTCGGGGCCGAGCCGCCCTCGACTTCCAACCGCTGCCGCACGGGAGCAGCACCCGACCCCCTTCTCCGTCATGCGTCGCCTTCAGCCCCTCCAAGCGCCGTTGTGCCACCTCGTCCCCACGACCAGCACCCCTCGCGCACGTTTGCGCCGCCAGGCGCCGCCCACCACTCGCCAACGGCTGTTAGCCGCGTGGCCCACAGCTCCCTCGCACAACAGGCGTGTCGCCCTCCGCAGCCGCTTCTGGCGCGGCCGTCTAGAGCCGCCCGGCCGCCGCTCCGCTGGGCGTGACTTCCTCCAGCGCCGACCTCATCTTCGCCCGCCGCCACGCCTCTTGTGCCCTAGGCGTGGGGAAGAGGCAACAAAGAAGGTCCCCTTTCTTTTTTATTTTATTATGTGAAATTTGCATTATCTTCCTTTCAAGTTTCATTATTCGTAAAAGTGCCTTTAGGCACAAGTGTTTTGTTTATTATTTCAGTTCTATATTGCAAAGATACCCCTGACTTTGAATGTTAAATGGACAGTAGATTTGCATTGATTTTTAATCAAAAAAATAGCATTGTGTAGAAAAACTAATTCTTCATCTTGTGGCTATTTATTTACATTTTTGTGAGCATTTTACATTTTATTAAAAATCAGAGATTGAAAATCAGCGATATTTTGCCCATTTATGCTCTGAAATTCGCACAGACATATTTCTTGCTCCTAAAATTGCGAAAAAATTGTAGATGATGCTTCTAAGTTTGCTTTAATTATAGTCCAAATTTCATCCAATTAAAGAATTGTCGTTTGCATAAAATAAATTGTAGGGTGATTTCTGTAAATGATTTTTAATTAATTCCACGAATAACATTTTTGAAAAATTTCAACTCTCCTGGATTATTTATTGAAATATCTATTTTAAATAAATCAATCTCTGGATAATTTGACTTTGTGGATTAATTAGGAATTTAAATACCTGCAGTCGCTCTATTTTCAGTAAAATATTCATAAAAAATCAAAAAGTGTCAGAAATTTCCAAAAATATTAGTGTATCTTTATTTCATCATATTTAACTTTCAATAAATTTTTCATAATTTTTGCATATCATTTGCTGAAAAATTGCATAAAAACCCCTAAAAAGTTTGTATTTTTAATTTGTGCATTTTAAATCCAAAAATTCCAAAAAAATACATTTTGCATTCATCATTGGATTAGGTTTATAGGAAAAATATAATTTGGTCGATTTGAGTTAATTTGACATTAAAGATTAATTTGGCTAAGTGGTCGTTTTTTTAATAACCTAGTTCATCCGCATTAGTGCATTTTGCATTTATATTGCATAAAAAATAGCAAAAAAAATCCACTTGGAAAACAACGATCTAATCCATCTAACCTGATCCCGAGTTGTTCCTTCGCCTCCTTGAGTCGACCCTGGGGCTTGCCCAGGCTAAATAAACATAAAACCGCATATAAATTCATTCGACGATTAATCGAATCGTGCGGTTATTTTTTATCGACGCGGATCTACCCGACTGCAACGCACTCGTCAATTAGACCACAATTAGAAGGGTAGGTCATTCTGCGTTTGTCAAATGGCGTCGTTGCCGGAGAGGCAAACGGCTTAAGATTACTTTAGAAAAATTAGATTTATGTTTTCCCATTCACTCGGGTAGTCTGACCCCCGACCTGCATTGTAATTATTCATTTTTTCTTTAATTATTTTTCTGACCATTTCTGTATATATCTCTCTGACATAATTCCATCTTTTTGTGCGAGGGCCCAATGGACTTGGAGCGGCTTTCTTGAAGTCGACGCATCTCGAAGTACATCGAAGGCCGACGATTCGTGGATCAAGTCGGCTGTTGGACGTCAAAAAGATTTTTGTAAAAAAAGTGTCTGCTTTTACAGCAGTTTCCGTTTGGGTTCTCGCGTGTGTAAACATAGTGAAATTGTGTCCCCGTCTGCTGTGTGGGTTGAATTTCTAGACTAGGCTTGCACTAGCGGCTCCTCGAACCACTCTAGGATTTGCTTGTGCTCGTAATCTTTTAGGACCACACATCACTTAAAAGACGCACTTAGACTGCAGATCTAGTCAAATTGAACTTGTTCTTCACTCGCTAATAGAACTGCTTGTCTAGGAGCGTCTTTTCATCGTTTGCATTGTATGTAGTGTAAAATTTCAATTCAGTACTGCATCACGCATTGTAGAGAGCTGGAGGCACTGTAAGTCTTCTTACTCAAGCATTCATCATCGTTTTCTCGATTGCATCAGCTTTTTCTGATTCTCTCTCTCGGTTTTCTAACCTAGGATAAAAGAATTGGGACTGCACGGTAGACGTGATTGCTTTTGTGGATTAATATCAGTGACAACTAATCTTTAAAATCAGGACTGCTAATTGAATTGGACAAAAAAATTTGACTAAAATTAACCCTTGTTTGTGGGAGATTAACCCCGATCTTGTTTTCAGGTTGAGTGAGGGTACTTGAGTGTGTGTGAACACCTTAAGGCAGAACCCAAATCCCCGCCTTCCATATCACAGGCCAACTGATCCTAGCAAATATCACGAGTTGGATATTTTTAGCTCATTGACCAGTACCAAGTAGCCTCCGCCTGTTCGCGGGTAGATAGGGGCGAACCAGCGGTACTTTGCGACAAGGCCTAGCTTTGTCAGCCTCCGCCTGCTTGCAGGTAGATAGGGGCACGGTCTTTGAGTCCCCAACTCCGGATAGGAGCGAAGAAAGGAAGGACCGGCGGTATCTTAGGCGACAGGTTAAACAGGGAAGACGCATCCGACTCTAAGCCAACTTCCCTATAGGCCGCGTATTTCCTTGCTATCTTGTCTGAAAAATTCACATTTAAAATCAACAAGACTAATCGGACTCGGTTTCGGGTCCTTCACCGTGATGAGTGTGAACTCAGGGTTTGCTCTTGTGTTTGTCTTTGTGTCTGTTCGTGTGTGTTATCCTGCGTAATTTCGCATTTTCTACCTCGCTCTACTTACATTAATCATCTTCTCTTCAAGATGTCAGGATATTGGTCCCCATACCCTGTGACCTCTGGTCATTCCTCCTTGACCATATACCGTTCATCTTCACCTTCTCCTTCTTCCATGTATCCTATGCCATCCACGGGAGATCCTTACCAGTGGTCGGTCCCACCTCAATCCGATTATGAAGTCAGAACTTCGACAGATTTCTCCACTTCTTCGCATTTCTCACCTACTTCATATTCTAACACTCCGGATCCACTTCCACTTTGGGCTGACTATCCTTACTCTCGAGAGCTTGCAGGAATCAAAGACTCGAATGAAGAGCAAGCCACTGTTGAGACAGATGATTGTCAAAATTATATGCCCCCACATACTTCACCCTAAGTAGGGATCATACCACAACTCACATATACATATCCCGACTTGAACTTAGGGCATAACATGGTCGATCGAACAACCCGAATAGAGAGGAGTGTACATCATGATTTCCCAGACTTGATTGACTTTAGTGATCAAGCTTTCATTAACCAGTCTTCATTTGGAGAGCCTATGCATTCACAAGATTGGACTCATGAGCTAGACTTATCAATCCATGTTTCATCATATGAGGCCTCGACTAATATTTGCCATCTAGATGGTCCATACTCGACCCAGTATTACATGCCAGATTCTAGGTATGTTGAGTATGAGCACCCAAAGTCTCAGCAGTACCCTCCACTTGAGCAGAACTATCCCATGATTTGTCATGAGAATTTTGTGGAGGATGACATCTGTAGAGTTATTAAGAAAAATGAATCATTTGGTAACGAGTTGAGAGATGTCATGGGAATATTACACTCAATTTCTGCCAGCATGGGTATAAAAGTGAGAAAAGACATGAGTATTTTTGAGGTTGAAAACAAAACAAACATCAGGGAACCTACACTGTCTGTACAGCTGGAGTTCATTCTATCTCCCTCTTCTACTAACCACTTACCTTCTAATCCAGAGTCTGATCATTCATCCACCAAAAATACCAAAAAATTGAAAAACCGAAAACCCACATAAAAATTGAAAATGAAAAAGACCTAAAAAATTGGATTCTGCCCTAAGGGAAGCACTTGATGAGGAATTGATCTTTAAACTTCCCTTAATAAAGGCCATAGATCACTTCCCCGACCTCAAGAGATTTGTAAAAAATAAATTGATGCCCAAGAGGTCAGGTATTAAGAGAACAAGGACTGAAAGACACATAGTGTCTATGGCCACATCCTTGGTGATGGGTAGAAAGACCAAGAGCCGCAGAGTGAAGCGGTTGCCCCGAGTGGAATGTGAAATCAAAGAAACCACCTTTACCCATGCAAGAATCGATGATGACTCTCCGATAAATATCCTCCCGACCTCTGTGTTTGAGAAACTCAAACTCAGGCCAATCAGAAAGTCGAGAGAGATCGTTCAGCTGGTTGATCGATCCATCAAACGGTCTAGAGGAAATATTTCAGTCATCGTTACTTTCCAAGGTGCTCTACTCCAGGTGGACTTCACGATCATTGACATCGAGCACCAAGGAGAGTTTACCCAGTCTTCGATTATTCTCGAGAAGCCGTTCTTAGCCTCAGCTAAAGCGACTAAAGATTACGAGACTCGGGAGATCGATTTTTCAGCATTGGGAGCACTCCGACCTCACTCATTCTTTGATACACTTTACTCTAAGGTGACCCGCACATCCGTTGACAGTCGTGACCATCGAGAGATAGATGAGTCCCACCTCTCTGCTACACCTGAGAAACCGATTATCCGGACGACCGTTGGTTCTGAGACTCCCCATACCTCCACTTCATCAACTGCTTGCACCGCCACCATGACAGCTTCTAAGGAGGACTCACGATCAGAGGCTACCATTAAGTCGGACATGACCTTTGTTGATTGCCTTGACCATTTTGATGATCCGACACAAGAGGCCAATAATGCCAAGCCAACTGAGACCACTAGCACTTTCCCGAGACATGTGCTGACCCTTCAGGAATATTATAATCTATACGGTGACTCGTCTGATGAGGAACCCATGGTCAGCACCACACCACGTCCCAGACCTTCAAAGGAAGCAACCAAGATTAAATTGACTCCACGTAAAAACACGGTTGCTCCCTCTTCTAGTCGGCTATTTAGTGAGAGGAAGTCAAGAATTGATTCCTCGAGGAGTTCCCCCGAACCTCTCAAGGCGCGTCTCTCTCATCTCCCTCTCAATGATTCAGGTTCTAAAAAACCGACTAAGAAAGTTTCCTTCAACACACTGGAGAAGGAATTTCCTAAGGAGTCCTCATCTGGTCCGGAAAAGGTAATTTATATGAATGAGCTCAGTTCGGTTGTTCTCAAGCCTTATCTAAGCAAGCAGTCGTGTGTCGACCTTCGTTGGACGATCCCTACACCTCACTATTATTCATCTGAGGACGATTCCGACAACGACACATATGTATATTATCCATCACCTCGCGTCCGCAAGAAGGTTCGTCACAAACCTTCTTAATCCTTGTATATTCTCACTCTTTCTTGTACATACTTTCTCTCCCTCCCTCCCCAGTGATTCGACTCACTCGCCCCGGCTCATCTCATTTCATTTTATGACTATACTTAGGATAACCAGATCCTAAGTATAACGGGGAGAGTGACCCGCATCTATTGATTGTACATCCTCCATATCACATCGGTTCTCATACTCACTCTTGTCCTATACTTAGGATGACCAGAGCCTAAGTATAGGGGGGACCGATGCCCGCCATGTATATACTCATCCATTTCCCATCTTGCCCTCGTCCGCCCCATTTTTTGATCTTCTTCTACACTTAGGCTGCCAGAGCCTAAGTATAGGGGGGCGGAGCGACTTCTATACATTTTGTACTTTTAGCTCTCCTACGCTTAGTCCGAGCTATGTCTTTTTCGACGCTTTTCGTGCTCTGAGAACATAACACACGCTAAGTATAGGGGGCATGTATATATAACATATATACTTTATCCATAGCTCGTACTTTCACGTATTTTCGCGTGTTTTTGTATATATTATGCAATACGGGGTAGGTAAAAATTGAAAAAAAAATTAAAAAATTTTTGTACTATGTGAATAATACTTGTATAAAAACTTGTAAAACATACTTTTGTAAAATTTGTTGTAAAATAGGATGTATACCAAAAATACATTTTAAAACTTGTATACACTGTATATTATGTATAAATTAAAAACCTGTTGTAAATAAAAAATTGTTGTATACCAGAAAATAAAACAAAAATGTTGAAAATAAGGCTTCTTATTTACTCTTGCATATCATCCTTGCATTTCAAAAAAAAAAGAGAGTCTTACATTTCATTCATCTACATAGCATGTCATCTGCACCTCTCATCTGCATATCTTGCATATGCAAGGTGAAAAGCTAGTGGGTTCTGAACCGAGTTATGAGGAGATGTTGAGGATGGACTTGATTAAACCTTAATCCACCTAATTTCAGAGGAACCTTATAGGAACTGGAGTTAAGATTTTTTCAGGTCAAGTGACTTAATTCCAAGGTTGCAGAAATCGGTAGTCGGTAGTCGGTAGGCAGGGTCACTGACTAAGGATTAATCGGCAGTCGGGCGACTAATTGGATTTAGTCGGCTATTAGTCGGTTCGGAATTTTTTAATTATTTTAAATATATAAATCAATTTTTATACACATATTCTTATGTATTTGTATTTATTTGTATATTTTCTATACTATCATAATGAACTAAAAGAAGTAGTTGTCTTTAAATATAACATTAAGCATATTAGAATAAGTTTGCTTTTAAAAAAACTAAAAAATTAAAAAATCTCTATGTAAAAGTCGGCCTTGTAGTCGGGCGACTTGGCGGACTAGTCGGCCCGATTAGTCGGGTGGACCGACTAAGGGCCGACTAGGCCTAGTCGAGTCGGCTACCCCACCTACTCGACTAGTCGGGCAGATTAATCAGCCTAGTCGACTGACTTTTACAACAGTGCTTAATTCTTTGAGTCCGCAAGTCTATGTTCACATGTCATCTTGATTAGTCTAAGTAGAATATCCTGTGCACACGCATGATTCTTTTAGACAGTGACCTAACTTGGACAAAGCACAATGCACGTAGCTCTTCATTGATGAGGTGTTGAGGAAGTAGAATCCTTTAGCTTGGAGTAGCACACGGGTGGAAACATCCGTCCTCCTCTAGGGAGGGTAGTGCATCTCAACCTAGTCTGGTGGTGTTGAAGTCTAAGGATAGGAGGTTGTGGGTTGCAATAATGCTTCAAAAGAGGGATAGTCTATTGGCTCAAGAGTAAAAACTCCTGATGTACATGCTGCACCTTGTATATAGTTCAAAAAAAAGAAAAAAAAGGAGAAAAAAATGCAAGAACCCCAAAAAAATAGACAGGCCAAAAAAAATATTGCCTGTCGGAGAATGTATATTAGCAAGAAGTTTGCAGCTGGATGACTTGGCTACACTGGTCAGGCATCCCGGGATAGGTAGCTACACTGGCTACCGTCCATTCTTTCTACACCCCCTCCTCTTGAGCTGGTCGCACTTGAACTTAGAAGGGAATACCCCGTTCCTCGAGGAAAGAGTTGTTGGACCAGGTTATTGAGTTACCTTGTTAGAGGAGGCTGGTTCTGAGCCATTTCTGATGTGGAGAGTTACATTTCACTTACACAGTACAAGTAAGAATCATAGTCATCAGAAATTTGCGTTTGAGGATTTGTTCTGACCTGACTGTAGAGGCGTCCTGAATAGAAGACTTGTGTAGGTCTTAAGTTCAGATCCCAATAAGGTTCCGCCACACAATTAATCCAAAGGTCGAGTCAAGCTCCATTTTCAACTTTTGTTCATGACCTTGGTATGGAACCCAATCTCATTTCACTCTTACATTTCATTTTAGTTGCTCGGGGACGAGCAAGGTTTAAGTATAGGGGGTTGATGAATCTGTGATTCACCACTCTAAAAGTTGAAAATAGAGCTTTGTTCCCGAGTAATTAGAGGCATATTTCTACTTATATTGCATAATTAGCATTCATGCATGCATTGATAACATTTGCATTTTAGCATTCATATTTGTATTAAATAAGAAGCCAATTTCACTTGTAAATATTCACATGTATATTAGCTAAAATACCCTATTTGTATATATTTTACACTAACTCCAAATCCAATAAAACCAACTCTATTCTGTATATATTAC
Source organism: Ottelia alismoides (assembly GCA_037367405.1). NCBI lineage: Eukaryota > Viridiplantae > Streptophyta > Magnoliopsida > Alismatales > Hydrocharitaceae > Ottelia > Ottelia alismoides. The sequence goes on along the minus strand of JAZKJV010005887.1, from coordinate 123,129 downwards.
TAATACTAAGTAAAGAAAAATATCAAAAAATACTAACTTGCAAAATTGACCAATAAAATCCCAATCCAAGTTGAAGACCTTAGACCTTAAAACGTACATATCTCTCTCGTACAGTGTCTGAATTAGGTCAACTCACTTTTAAAGTAATATACATTCAGAGACCTTCGAAACAAGACCAATTTCACTAAAATCGGAGCTCGTATGCAAAACTTGGGTTTTGGGCCCCTTTTGTACATTGTACATAATGACCGTTTTACCCCTGTATTTTCTCATTTTATTTTCTTCAATATTAAAAATCCAAAAAAATTAGATTAAGTTGTAAATATTCTCCTCATATTTTCTCTATTTTTATTTTGATTTTTCTCTTATTGAAAAATGATAAAAAAATCACAAAAGATAAAATGCGGTATTTTTTATCTATAAGGTACCACCCAAAAATATATTTTGTACAGATGATTTCCTTTGATTTTCGGCCCTTCACGAAAGTTGTAGATCTCGTCGAGACGAGCAACTTTTGTGTTGACCACTTTTTGATTTAATCATTTTTGTTATTTCTTTTTTATTTTCTTTACATTTAATCTTTGAATTTTCTGGGAGCGACATGTGGCCGCTCTTGGAGCCGCCATGTGTCACCCCATTTTTTAATTATTTTATTAATTTCGGATTTATCTTATTATTTTCGGATTTATTATTTATTATTATTTCACTATTGATATTTTAATTATTTTTTGTTGCCGACTATATTATTTTATTATATTATTTATTTCTCCCTTTTACCCCTTCTTTTCTTACTCCCTTCTCCAAGTCACCACTAACATCACCATCCCTCCATCTTCTCCACCTCTTTTCTAACTTTCCCCCTCCTCTTTATATTCCCATCTCCTCCTCCATTATTCTTCATCCGCCATTTTCGAGAGAAGTGAGGTCGAGCCCCTTTAACCTCCAGGTGACAGCTGTAGGAGACGAGGCGAGCGACGACAACCTCAAGGCCAGATCCGCGGCATCACCATTGCCGTGTCGCGAGATTCTAATCGGACTCGCTCAAGCTTCGGAGCAACCGTCATCTCCTCGAGGCCACGACGGAAGCCGCACACTGCGGCTCATTTTCGACAAACCACAGGTAAGTCTACTCTATCTCATCTTGTCATTTTATTTTATCTAACAAAATTTTCTTATTATTGTTCTACAACAATAACAATATCACAATCACCATCATCACATACCACCACCATCATTCATCATCTTCATTCATCACCACAAATCATCCCACAAATCACATTATCTACCAAACACCATCACAAACAAATTACCATCAGCATATACCACCACCACCATCACAATCACCCTCATTTCATCTCTTCACGTATCCATTCCCTGTTAAAGAAAATTGCAAAAGAAAATTTAAAAAAATCAAAAAAAAATAATTTGCAGGAGCTACTGGCCGGCCGTCCTCGCGGGGTAGCCACTTGCCGCCCACGCCGCTCCGGCGCTCCACCACGAGAACCACCATCCCCTGGAGCTCGCTGCCTCCACCGACACCCCCTCGGTCGCCGTCGCCCACCTCCAGGTGCTGCCGCACCGACCTCCAGCTGCACGCAGCCGCCAGCCTGCGTGCGCCCAACGCCGCCTCCTGTCGCACTCCCGCGCGCCTTCAGCCATCCAGAACGCGCCCCGCGCCGACGTCGCGCCGTTGTGCGCACGGCAGCCCCTCCGCCCGATCGCCGCCTTGAGCCAAGCCAACCGCCCCAGCGGCCTTCTTCCTCGCGGCCGAGCCGCCCTCGACTTCTAGCCGCTGCCGCACGGGAGCAGCACCCGACCCCCTTCTCTGCCACGCGTCGCCTTCAGCCCCTCTAGGCGCCGCTGTGCTGCCTCGTCCCCACGACCAGCACCCCTCGCGCACGTTTGTGCCGCCAGGCGCCGCCCACCACTCGCCAGCGGCTGCTAGCCGCGTGGACCACAACTCCCTCGCGCAACAGGCGCGCCGCCCTCCGCACGCCGCTTCTGGCGCGGCCGTCTCGAGCCGCCCGGCCGCCGCTCCGTTGGGCGTGACTTCCTCCAGCGCCGCCCTCATCTTGGCCCGCCGCCACACCTCTTGTGCCCTAGGCGTGGGGAAGAGGCAACAAAGAAGGCCCCCTTTCTTTTTTATTTTGTTATGTGAAATTTGCATTATCTTCCTTTCAAGTTTCATTATTCGTAAAAATGCCTTTAGGCACAAGTGTTTTGTTTATTATTTCAGTTCTATATTGCAAAGATACCCCTGACTTTGAATGTTAAATGGACAGTAGATTTGCATCAATTTTTAATCAAAAAAATAAAATTGTGTAGAAAAACTAATTCTTCATCTTGTGGCTATTTATTTACATTTTTGTGAGCATTTTACATTTTACTAAAAATCAGAGATTGAAAATCAGCGATATTTTACCCATTTAAGCTCTGAAATTCGCACAGACATATTTCTTGCTCCCAAAATTGTGAAAAAATTGTAGATGATGCTTCTAAGTTTGCTTTAATTACAGTCCAAATTTCATTCAATTAGGAATTGTCGTTTGCATTAAATAAATTGTAGGGTGATTTCTGTAAATGATTTTTAATTAATTCCATGAATAACATTTTTGAAAACTTTCAACTCTCCTGGATTATTTATTGAAATATCTATTTTAGATAAATCAATCTCTGGATAATTTGACTTCGTGGATTAATTAGGAAGGAAATACCCGCAGTCGCTCTATTTTCAGTAATATATTCATAAAAAATCAAAAAGTATCAGAAAATTACAAAAATATTAGTGTGTCTTTATTTCATCATATTTAACTTTCATTAAATTTTTCATAATTCTTGCATATCATTTGCACGAAAAATTGCATAAAAACCCCTAAAAAGTTTGTATATTTAATTTATGCATTTTAAATCCAAAAATTCCAAAAAAAATACATTTTGCATTCATCATTGGATTAGGTTTATAGAAAAAATATAACTTGGTCGAGTTAATTTGATATTAAAGATTAATTTGGCTAAGTTATCGTATTCTTAATAACCTAGTTCATCCGCATTAGTGCATTTTGCATTTATATTGCATAAAAAAATACCAAAAAAATTCCACTTGGAAAACAACGATCTAATCCATCTAACCTGATCCCGAGTTGTTCCTTTGCCTCCTTGAGTCGACCCTGGAGCTTGCCCAGGCTAAATAAACATAAAACCGCATATAAATTCATTCGACGATTAATCGAATCGTGCGGTTATTTTTTATCGACGCGGATCTACTCGACTGCAATGCACTCGTCAATTAGACCACAATTAAAAGGGTAGGTCATTCTGTGTTCGTCACCTGGGAGTGAACGTGATGGAGAATATAGTCATGATGATTTGGAGACTGGAGGTCGTGCTCCAGATGATTTTCGCCTCTACGGCATGGAAGGTCGTATCCCGATATATCGGCGATATATCGATATCGATAAGGGACCGATATCGAAATCGATATATCGATATATTTGATTTCAGGCATTTTCTTCAGAAAGATTCCTAGATATAGTGATATATCACCAATATATCGATATCGACACGATATCGATATCGATATGTCCTTCCATGCTCGACGGTCGGCGTGGCCGGAGGCTAGACGTGTTGCAGTGGAGAAGATGCTCGGCATCGACGACAGTCGATCTTGCCAAAACCTCCCAATCTTCCTCGCTACAACGGCGGAGGAGGCACTTATGTCACTCGCCTTTGAAATATCTCCAAAGCTCACAAGAAGGAAAGGTTACAAAATGGCATATACCGACTTCTCAGAGGAGAGGGGTCTTATTTATAGGGAGGGAGGCGATTGGTCACTATCGAGGGGTGCGGGCACCAGGACAATAAGAGGAACGGTGGGCCAACTGTCGATCGTTGAGCGGTTAGGATAACAGTGTCAGGCGAAGAAGTTGGACAAAGGAGAGGACGACAACCGAAGGAAAAAGATGAGGGGAATTTAGGAAAGTAAGAGAGAGAAAAGGAAAGAGAGAGAAAATGGAATTTAAAAAATACTAAATTAAATTAATTACATATAAATTATTTAATGGTTAATTAAATGTATAATTAAATATGTAAATTAAAGTATAAATATATATATAGTTACGTACTTAATTAAGGATTTGATTAATGAATAATTTATTAAATTAATTAAGTGTATAATTAAATAATTAAATTAATTAAATAAATAAATATTAATTGATAAATATATATATATTAATAAGTAAATAAATAAATTAGTGAATTAATGTTTATTTTAATTTAAGATTAGAGTATTAATATATTAAATAACAGTAAAACTTACGGTACATTATACAATATATCAATACAATCCTGATACCTGTGTTTTTCATATTAACTCCGACTTTACAAAATCGGTGCCATTTTATAGATAATTGAATAATATGAATTTTAAGACTGAGTTTGCCCAATTCAAAGTCTGTATGGCAAAGTTATGAGGTCTGGAAAATTTAGGTAGTGACTTTGTGGCTTCGAGCTTTATTGGTATTTTCACTAAGTTATATTTTTATATTTTATATACATTTTTAGAAGATTTTTGGAAAAAAATTAAGTTAATCAGATTTACGGTTATTTAATTAAAAATCCGAGAAGTTTCTACATATAGTATATATATACAACAAGGCCTAAACGACAAAACTCATCGGTATTATTCAAATATTTTTATATTTTTAATAAATAGTGTTAAGTATAAAATGAAGTTTAAAATTGAGTTTGATCTGTTTGAAGTTCATTATAAATAGTTATAAACTTTGGAAGTCGGCTTTTGCAGCTTTTACGGTTCATTGCGGTTAATTATTTTTGTGACGAGTTATTTTTCTAATATTTTATAAAATAATATATTTTTATGAACAACTTTTTATAAAAGAAGTGTTTTAATTTGAAATTGTCTTAGTGATAAATAAAATATGTGAAATATTTACAAGGTGTAAAATACATTTAATTATATTTTTAGGTATTTGTTTTCTTGATATTTTTATAGGTTATGATGTTTATCTCCTCCTACTTATTTATTGGGATAATTACACCCATAACCCCGAGTAATTTCGCAATAACATTCATAACCCTGCATAATAGCTAATTACATGATAAACCCTGAGTAATCACTCCGTCTCACACTCATGACACTCCATTAATTTTTCCCTTAACCCAACCATATCATTGGTTAATCCAACCCTTCTTGTATCCAACGGCTGAAAAAAATTAAAAAAAATTCCTCCTTCTTCCAGCTTAGCCGACCGCCTCCCCTTCTTCCTCCTCTCTCCCTCCGCCTGCAGCTACCCCCTATGTCGGTCGTCCGACCGCAGCCACACCTTCCTCCCCTCTGCCCCGTCGCCTCCCTCCCTCCGTCTACACCCCCGCCCCACGCATGCCTGGTAGAGCCCCCTCCTCCCCAAGCCCCCCCTCCCCCGCGCGTAGCTGGGAGCCCCCCTCCACCCCAAGCCCCCGCCTTCCAATCGCGTGCTCCCCAAGCGCCCGTCCCAGGAGCCCCCCCTCCCCCCGCCTGCACGTGGCTGGGAGCACCCCCCCCCCCGTGTGTGTCCTGATTTCTCTCCCGACTTTAATCCAACCCCTTAAAAACGAAGTCCCCCCTCCCAATCCTCCTCTGCCCACGATTCCTTCCTTTCTGTTGATTGTCATCTTCTCTCATCCCCTGCCTTTTCCCACTTTGTTCCTTAGCTTCCCGCTTCCCCTTTTGACACTTCTCTTCCAGTATAAGAAAGAGAGAAGGGGATAGAGAGAGAGACAACTGGGGATGCAGAGATCTGAATGGGGTGAATGGGGATGATAAAGCAGCTTGAGGGGATCTCTCAACACAACTGCTCTACCCCCATCAGAATCCACTACTTTCCTCATGTTGGTACTTTCTTTTCCCGCTGAAAGATCCCAACCGGCCTTTATTTTTCCCCCTTCTTTCGCTCTGGCTTATCTTGACCTGCTTGTCGAGTTTTCCAGAACCTAGTAGTGATTGGGAGGTGGATCGAAGTTCCGGATTTTCCATAAAGACCAGATCTTTGGGTTTTTTGTCCTGCTATTCCTGGCGAAGAAGAGAGTCGTGTAGGTTTTTCTCTCTATCGTAAGATTGGTATTCGGGGTTTTGTGGGTATTTCGGATTTTAGATAGAGTGGTTTTTTAAGAACTGAATTCCAATGATTTGCTCATGTATTTCTTATTAATATGTTTTGGACGACCCCAGGAGCCCAGGACCCCAAGCTCCAACGACCCCAAGAGCCTGCGAGTCCCCTCCTCCCCAAGCCCGATGAACATTTCGAGCTTCCAGGTGACCACCTCCAACAGCCTCCTCTTCCCTCGACTTTCGCTTGCGACCTCAACTCCCGCGTCTTGATGTTGACCAGAGATGAGATGTCATGATTTGCAAATAAGAATATGTTTTAGGGGCAACTTTGTCTTTTCCTTAACGGAAACCGTCAAAGATAACGGACATTTCAAACGGAACATAATACAGGGGCATGTTGTGTAAGAGTTAAGCATTACTCAGGGTTTATCATGTAATTCGCTATTATGCAGGGTTATGAATGTTATTGCGAAATAAAATATGTGAAATATTTACAAGGTGGAAAATACATTTAATTATATTTTTAGGTATTTGTTTTCTTGATTTTTTATAGATTATGATGCTTATCTCCTCCTACTTATTTATTTTGTCGACGAAGTCAATATTGACCTGGTCTCGAGGTTAGGATCAGTATGTATATATTTTATATTTACAGCCTTCTTTTCTTTTATTTTCTTTTTATCTTTATTCTTTTATTTTGGATAAAATAAGTGTTAATTATATCATATTAAGATTTGTGATTATAATGATAATTAGTTGGAAGTGGTGATTATTTACGTGTATTTTAGCAAGAATTTTAGCTAAAATGAAAGAATAAAGGCGATGAATCACGAATACATCATCCAGTACGGGAGAGAACCTGTATCCGACGAAGAGACATTTTCAGACTCCATTCTCCAACGACCGTGGACTCCGACGATGATGTTTTCCATTGCTTTTCAGGTCGGCCCTTTCAGAGATGGAGTAGTTGTCAACATGTTGTGGCGAGCCGGCATTCTCCAAGTGGAGACTCATTTTAAGTTTCACTGACTCTGACAGGCGCTACAAAAGCACACTCAATTTGATTCACACTCCAGCTCGTTTGGTCCTCCTCACCTGCACGGCAAGAGAAGCAATGTACTCGATATTGTCCGTAATGTCCTATAGCGTAAGTTTGAGATTTTTTCTTGTTTGTCCAAGCTTAGCATTGTATGCTCCAACTTGAGGGGGAGTGTTGGAGTATGTGTTATGCGTCACTTATGGTGTAGAGGTACCACATCCAGTTGTTTAGTCCCACATTTACGGGTTATGAGATGTGGAGACTCAGTGAGGACTATATAAGAAGCCCATACCTCCTGTATCTAGTGAAAAAATGCAATGCATACATCAGCCCTTTGAGGAGTTCCCCCATGGTTTCATCCCGCTCCTTGAGAAGTAGGGTTCTAAGTTAAAATCTCGTTGCTCTTCATATTTTATACTTTATTTCTCTGATACGCTTCCACATTATATTTTCTAACACATAGACAAAATATCAATATGGTGTCGCCCGGTGAAATGAAGATGGGACAAAATCCCTTAGTGCCCAAAAGGTGCATTTGCATCCATGCCCCTCATGGACTGGAAACTGACAAGGGGGCCATAGCCCATCAATAACCTTATATTATGTCCAGTGTGATAAAGTGCAAATAAAAGACGGTCCATGATGTCTGGCACAAGGATGTCAATCCTTGATTACAGAATACAATGGTTAGCTTTTTCCATATGATATTTGAGAAATAAATATAGGACAAGTAGGACCCCGAATAATCTAAACAAAAAGGTATATCCAAGCATAGATGAAATAAAGCATCAATAAATGAACTAAAAATCAATAGATAAAAGAGTTCTACTATAATGGAAAAAAGACAAACTTTTTGGTTGGAACCCCGTGGAATCTTGTATCTGAGCACGAATTTGCTCAGTTTTTCCTTTTATTTCAGAAACAAGATTTTCATGGTCAGAGACGGTAAGTGGTGCACTTGTTCTCAAGGATAGCAAAATTTGAGCTAACTCATTCTTCAGCTTCTGCTTGATAGTCTTCTTCTGCATAAAACAATATAAAAGTTGACACAGAATGGATTAGAAAAGCAACAAGCTTCTAAAAGGCACGAACTACAGTATTGGAAAATCAGCATGGAGAGAATGCCAGATGCAATCTCTCAAGGGGAATTTGAACAGTAAAATAATTCAAAATATCACGATAAAAATAGAAGATAAACAACGGAATACCTTCTCTTTAGCTGCGTGATTGTTTTTCTTGTCTTCCTTCTTCATGGATACAAATCTTATATTTTCTTCTTCAATCCAAGACCTCATCTCACTGATAAATGGAAAAAAATCAATTAAACTTGTGGAGTAACTATAGAAGCATTCACCTCAAATTATCGTGTTTGAGGTTCACATACTCCGTAGACAGAGTTTCATCGCAAAGAAAATTCAGCAGTCTGAGTTTTTCAGAAAAATCAAGGCTGTTATATCCAGAAAGACCTTTTGAAAATAATCCAATCGGCAACTCCTTCAGTATGTTCTGAGATCCATCTATACATTTTTCAAATGCTTGCAACCACGAGCCTTCATTGGCTGCCGAGGAAGAAGGGGGCCTGCTTAACAACAAAAATAAATGCTAATTGTTTACAATAAGCCAACCGGTTGCACTTTCTCATATAGGCTTTTAGATAAAATTCAGACTTTTCTCCTATATCTTTCAAGATCAGAGAGAGCAACTTGATGTGGAACTGAGCCACAGATGGTTGTAACCCCCGCCGCCCAACTGGACCACGATACAATTCACGGAGCACAGTCTCCGCATGGCCTTTCTTTATCCCCAGCACCTATGGCATCGCAGATGTCGACAATAACAAAGAGATAACATCAGAAAGAATGATATTCAAAGAAAGACAGCAAAAACAGGGGTGAAGGGTGAAAGTTCTAATGAAACTTTATATTAGGAACGTGTTTCTCCTAATTTTGTTGAGCACTTGCACATAGCACCGGTTGGACGCTTTGAAGCCCTACTTAACATATGGCAAGAATGTAAATAACTGCAATGAAATTTTACTGAACATCCATATAACCAATATTGTTCCCTCAATGCCGCCACCCCTCTACCATAACAGCTTGATACGCAGTGCTATGATGTTAAAGGCATCTCACTTTCAGTATCACAGAAGACAGCATTTCGATACCCCCATGCGAATGGTCCCCACACATCTCATTAAACAATCGGATACATCATAGTAGGCAGGAGCAGGACCAAAGTTAATATCACTGGTTGAAAATAGATTATTTAAGCAGAATCAATCATGTGGCAAAGGTTTAAATATCGATTCCGGATATCGTATCGATACCCTATCGATACAAAATTTCGTCGAAATTTCGATGAAATTTCCACGACATTTCGCCCATATCGGCCACCATTTGTGAAGAAATGACCCGAAACCACCCTCATATCGCCATTTCGCTTGAAATTTCGGTGCCATAGGGTATTAGGGCATGTATGCAAGTGTGTGAGGAATAAGGGTATGAGCTTATGGTGCAATGTTGGCATGAATGTAAGAGTACATGCGGGTGTATGGGTATGTATGCAAGTGTGTGAGGAATCTGGGTATGCATGTAGATGTTGAAGAGTGTATCGAGCAATGTATAAGTGTGTTTGGGCATGTATGCAAGTGTGTGAAGAATAGGAGTATGCATATCGGTGTGTATGAAGGTATGAAGAGAGTATAGGAATCATGTAGGGGTGTATTTGGGCAGGTACGTAGGATTGTGAGGAATATGGGAATGCATGTAAGTGTGTAAGAGTGGAGGGATGGGTATAAGCATGTGATGAGATACGATCTCATTATGTTATCACATTCCAAATCTTCTTTAAATTGTGTTAAAACTTAATAATGTGTCCTTTTTAAAAGCTAATTCAATACAAATATCTTGACTATGTGCAAGACATATACTATTGCCAAAATTTCATAAAAAAAATACGAAATATAAAGTACAAAATATTTTACATCCTTCTCATTTCTTTTCTCTTTCATAAATAAAAATATTACATAATAAATTTATTTATAACTTAATATATGAGGTAAATAGCTTAAAAGTACTAGGTGATCTAATTATGTCTCATATATGTTTTTATTGTAAGTCTAATAGGCCCAATAAAACCTTCGCTCTCCTTGAAGTAAGCCATCAACCCACCTTTCCTTAAGAAACCCCCTTCTTTCTCTTGATCCAATACCCACAGTTGGATGTTTTAATCCAACGATCTTAATTTTGTCCCCTATTGGAGACGTCCTTTTGCCTACAATTGAGAGCAGCTATTACGAGCAGAGGGACCACTTTGGTTGCACAATATGAGAACCATTCAACCACAATGTGGCCATAGTCGTTTTTACAGCCACGAGGTGTGATTACAAGCTTTTTGACTACATGTAGACGTATATGCCCAATACGATCACATTACAACTATAATGCGAGAAGAATGGGACTGCATTTATGCTTGCATTATCTGCAATTTCTTGTAGTGATATAGGAATACTTGGAGTAGTCAACAATAAAAGTTACGAAATATTCCTTATTTCCATGTGTGCTCACAATCAAAGGACCACAAATGTCAAAATCGCTCAAACCTAACAAGTCCTTCGACCATGTACCTTTGGAGAAAGGTTTCCTTGTCATTTTACCGGCCAAACAATACTCACAGGGCAATGTTCTTACTCCTATCATATTAGTTATTAACTTAATCTTAGCTAACATATCCATTTTTGGATTTCTCGGGTGACCTGATTGCATATGCAAAAGGTAAAATATTAACAAGAAACACAATGAATAATCAGAACTTTTTCTATTGATTCATAGGTGGCATTCAGACAAAACAGAACATCACCCGATACAAATTTTCCCACTGCAAGATTTGTCAATCTTTATCAATGGTAACATTGTTGTTGTAGAAGCGAACTTTAAACTTATTTTTCAGCAGTACAGGGATAGAGATGAGGATCTGACAGATTCCAAGAGCATATAGTACATCATTTAAAACCATCATGCTATTTCCCGGATCCAGCTTGTATGTTCCAACACCTTCAACATTAAGATAGGTGTTATTCCCCATGTAAATTCTCTATTCTCCCTTTTAAAGTTCCTTGAAATCCACCATGACCTCCGTGGTCTTTAAAATATATTGAGTTGCACCGGAGTCAATCTACCATCATTCGCACTCAATCATCACAGAGTAACATTTTACCAACAACAACAACAAACAACAACAAAGCCTTTTCCCACAATTAAGTAGGTCGGCTACATGGATTCTTCGCTCCATTCAGATCTATCTTGGGTCAACCCCAAGCTTATATCCAAAAATTTAAGATACCTTCGTATAATCTCTTTCCGACACTTCTTGGGCCGTCCTCGCCCTCTCTTAGCTAACAGGTGCATCAGCTGATCTTTTTTGCAAATGACCAAACCATCTTAAGTGGTTTTCTCGCATCTTATCCTCGATCGGACCTACACCAACTTTCTTTCTGAATGCATCATTCCGAATCCGAAATTTATGTGTGTGTGTCCATACATCCACCTTAGCATTTTCATTTCTACCACAGCCATTCTTTGTACATGTCTATGGTTCACATGCCATATGCTAATTTTGCCACTATTATAAATTCCACCTTATGCTAATTTTTTTGTTCTTGTCCCTTAGGGGCACTCACATTCTTTCGTTTTGGGCAGCTGGCCTTTAAATAACCAAAACTCCCACAGTCGTAGCATGAGTTGTGTGATACATCACCATTAAGACTCCCCTCATTCTTGCTTTGCACTGCATTTACTTCATCTTAAGGTTCAAATTGGAAGATCCATGTCTATTTGCTCTGATTGGCCAAGTCTCGTTCCATCACTAACTTGGTGATATCCTTATCTAATCACCACTACTCCATCCATCTTGAAGCTCTAAGAAATTGTTTCAATTAGTGTGTATAATATCATCTTCAATTTGAAACATTTTCTTGTATTCTTGTAGTAGGTGGCATATGCATATAAAGATATCTTTTTGAAGATATCCATTCACGAAATCATTCTTAGCATCCATTTGATGATGCTTCTACTCCATGAAAATTGACAAGAGAAAAACAATCCGCTTTATATTCATTTTCCTGTAGAAGCAAAAGTTTCCAAGTAATTAATGCCATATTTTCAACAAAAAAAATCCCAACAATAAGTTTATCCTTTTATCTTTCTACTTGTCCATTCGGCTTATTTCATAGTGTAGACCCACTTCAGACCAATCAGATGCACTCAATCTAGAATATCAACAATATCCTAGGTACAACTTCTTTTAAAGGCCTCCAGCTCCTATGCAATAGTATGAATCCATCTAGGATCAAAACATGCTCTGACAACATTCCTAGGAATCATATAAGCATATTCTGAAGGGAAAAGGTGTTTATAGGTTTTGCTAAATTTAAAGTAGCTGATGCACTTGTTAATAGAGTATATGTTGCATTCTACATATCTCATAGGAGAGGTTTTATCTTCTTTCGTCCACAACTCAGTGAGATCGAATCCCCTTTTATGATGATCAACTCATCAACATGAACATTTTTCACCATTATTGTTGACATCATTGTTCGGATCACTTTCCATGTTAAAAACTAATTGGTTGGATCATCTCCGAGGATTGAACATGATTCAAATCAATATCTCTTTCTCGATTGGGCATCAAAGTCCCTTATTGATCTTTCTTATTGTAGGTTTTTCATATCAATGAGGGTCACAGGGCTTCCACCCCTTTGTCTTCACATAAATTTGAGCGGAATATCCTAAAGAACCCAAAGAATCTTCACAAGCATCTGAGAGAAGAATGTCCTAGATATTTCTTTTACCATTACTTCCTCTCTTTCCACTGAAGGAAATGCTCAGTAAAAAAGATCCATGTTCAATGAAGATGACATCTTTATTTGCATACATCATCACATCCTTAGATATAAGCATTTGTAACCTTTTCGAATAGGAGAATATCCTTTTTTTAATAACGATCGGGTGTACTCCCGAGGCGGGAGTCACCTCCAAGAGGTTTCATTCATAAAAAAAAGTGTTATATTGAAGCCCAGAAATTACATAACGCCCGATAGTGAGAAAGTGCAATCTCAGAGTAGATACTATGGTTTTCGAAGACCAAATCATTTCGCCCCAATCAAATGGCTCGTAGCACAACAAAAGGTTTGGAGCAATCGCTCGACGAGATCATTCCAACTGCGCATATCGACGTCCAAAACAGCTCAAAACCAGCAGTCTCGAACCATGCTAACCCCGACTCCCTCCATACTTGCGGTCCTGCGCAGATGATGCGCACTCGAAGAAAAGACGGTCCATGTTTTCCACCTAGGTGTCACACCTATCACAACTCATGTCCTCTAGGCCAAATAACCTACCCCTCCTCTCTTTGTCGCATAGTTGTTTTCTTCTCAAACACCAGAGAAAAAATTTTACCCTATGAGAGACCCTTGTCGCCCAGATGACCTTCATGTCCTGACACAATAACATAAGGAAGAGAAGCACTTACAGGATTGTCTTGACTTGGATCATCTGAGGTGAGATTGGGAATATGGTTTGGAATGATCTCATCTTCAATGTTTATAGTGTTGGGGAAAATGAGCAAGATGTTTATTCCATAAACCCTACGCTCTCTTATATAGGAGAGTAGCCTATGGGTAAATTACATAAAGCATACAACTAAAATTAGAAATAACAAAAGGTACGAATACTAATATGTATGCGTCAACACTCCCCCTCAAGATGGTGCATAGATATCTATCATGCTCAGCTTGGATGCACACTTCTCGAATGGGCCTCGAAGTAATGCCTTGGTGAATATATCAGCCATCTGATTCTCTGAGGTGACGTGAGATATAGCAATGAATCCCTTCTGAATCGTGTCACGTATGTAGTGACAGTCAACCTCAATGTGCTTGGTCCTCTCATGGAAGGCTGGATTATTTGCAATGAACAAGGCTGCCTGGTTATCGCATTCCAGCTTCATAGGGAGCGGTATATCAAGACATAGATCTGTAAGTAGAGCTTTCACCCACACCATTTCTGTGCTAGCCTGGGCCATAGCTCTGTATTCTGATTCTGCACTAGATCTTGCTACCACTGTCTGTTTCTTGCTCCTCCACGAGACTAAGGCATCTCCAACATAAACTGTAAATCCTGAGGTGGACTTCCTGTCTTTGGGGCATCCTGCATAATCTGCATCAGCACATGCTGTGATAGAGATCTCCTTTCCCTTCTTAAATAGCAAGCCTGCACCTGGAGATGATTTTAGATATCTCAGAATCATGTATATAGCATCCATATGGACCTGACGTGGTTGCTCCATGAACTGGCTCACGCGACTCACTGCAAATGATATATCAGGTCTAGTGATCGTGACATATTGTAGTTTGCCTACCAGTTCTCTGTACCTCCTCCTGTCCACCTCTTCCGTGTCATCATCATAGAGCTTCATGCTGGGATCCATTGGTGTCGTAGCAAGCCGACACCCTAGCATACCTGTCTCACTCAATAGATCTGTAACATATTTTCTCTGCGACATTACTAATCCATATGGGTTTCTAGCAAACTCCAGCCCCAGGAAATATCTAAGGACTCCCAAGTCCTTGGTGACAAATTCGGTTCCCAGTCTTTCCTTCGCCTGCTTTATGTCCTGCTCATCATCTCCTGTAATCAAGATGTCATCAACATACACCATGATTACAATGATACCTCTAGTGGTCTTCTGCACAAACAAGGAGTGATCGGCATTGGAGCGTTTGTATCCTTGTTTCTCAAAGAGATCTGAGAGCTTCTGAAACCATGCTCTGGGACTCTGCTTAAGGCCATAGATAGCCTTATGTAACCTGCATACCTTGGAATACTCCCCCTCAACAGCAAAACCAGGTGGTTGTTGCATATACACTTCTTCCTGCAAATCGCCATATAGGAATGCATTCTTCACGTCCAACTGATGAAGTGGCCAGTCTCTGGCAACTGCAACTGACAATAAGATCCGTAGGGTGGAATGGCGTGCCACAGGCGAAAAAGTGTCAAGGTAATCCACCCCAAATGTTTGTGTGAAGCCATGTGCAACCAGTCGTGCCTTGAACCTGTCAATAGAACCATCGGCATTGTGTTTCACTGTAAACACCCACTTGCAGCTCACTGGGTTCACATCTGGAGGTGTAGGAACCAAACTCCAGGTTCCTCTGGACTGGAGTGCCGCCATTTCTTCCTCCATTGCTAGCCTCCATCTACTATCCTGCATAGCTTCATGATGATTCCTCGGAATCTCGACAGTTGAAAGTGCCACAGCAAAAGACCTGAAATCTCCAGATAGCCTCTCAAAAGAGACGACTGCTGATAAGGGATATGTAGCACAGCTTCTCTTTGACTTTCGCAGAGCAATGGGTACATCTAAGTCAACTATGTTCTCATCTGGCCTCTGGAACGTATCCTGCTCAGAAATGTCGTCAGATCCATCAACATTAATATTATCATTACATACCATAGGCGAGCTAGTAGACGAGTCAGACCATGAGCGGGAGGAAGCCTACGGGTATAGTGATACGGTAGCGGTGATATAGTTTGTGGTGGTGGTGTTGACGGCAGCTGTGGTGGTGGAGGTGGTGTCATATATATGGCATCAGTGGATAGAGGTGGTAGCTGCTTGTCTCCAGAGGCTAAAAAATACATAATATTTTCAAAAAATGTAACATCTGCACTGATCATATACCGCCGACGCAGAGGATCAAAACACTTGTACCCCTTTTGAGTTCTGGAGTACCCGACAAAAACACACTTGACAGCCCTAGGAGAGAGCTTGTCATTACTAGGGGACAACTGATGGACAAATGCAACCGACCCAAACACACGAGGCGTAAGAGAAAATAATTCCTTGTCGGGATGAATTATAGTAAACGGGATCTGTTCATTTAAAACAGAAGAGGGCATACGATTAATTAGGTAACATGCCGTGAGAACGGCATCACCCCAGTAGGAGTAGGGAAGATGACTCTGTATAAGGAGAGATCTCGTGACATCAAGAAGGTGACGGTGTTTCCTTTTAGCAATTCCATTCTGTTGAGATGTATGAGCACACGACGTTTGATGAACAATCCCTTTTGAGGAGTAATAACTAGCAAGAACATTTGTGCACAATTCTAACGCATTATCACTTCTCACAAATTTTATCGATGTGGAAAACACATTTTGTATTTCATTCAGAAAATGGATAATTATATTTCCGGCTTCAGATTTATTTTTCATCAGAAACACCCATGACACTCTAGAAAAATCATCCACAAATACAATATAAAATCTGTGTCCCTGATGATCAGGTACACGACTCGGACCCCAGACATCAACATGAAATAACTCAAACTTGGAGGTACTACTCCGACTAGGACGACTGGGAAAGGACGACCTGTGATGCTTTATGGGGTCTGATTCAGGCGGTAGAGGCCTTCTTGCTCATAGCCACGACCAATCACGTTGCCCGTATGGATGTCCTGAAAAATCAAAGAAGATGGATCAAAAATTGCCCGACAATGAAGATCCTTCGTAATCTGACTAATTGACAACAGATTCATTGAAAAATCAGGTGCATGTAGCACATTCTTGAGCTGCATAGAAGATGTCAGTCTAATCTCCCCCT
The DNA here is from genome assembly GCA_037367405.1 of Ottelia alismoides. Lineage (NCBI taxonomy): Eukaryota > Viridiplantae > Streptophyta > Magnoliopsida > Alismatales > Hydrocharitaceae > Ottelia > Ottelia alismoides. Next base: position 106,327 of record JAZKJV010005887.1, on the reverse strand, counting down.
GACCAGTGATGGGGGAATGTGTGCCATTGGCAATGACTACTGTCCGTCCTGGAGGGATCTGAGTGTATCCTGTAAGTAGACTCTGGTCGCCACATAGGTGATGTGTAGCTCCCAAGTCCATAATCCATGGCAGTGTATCAGATCTACTACTGTGAAGTGCAAGTATACTACCTGAAGCACTGGTAGACGCGGAGGCAGAAGCAGCAGCATCAGAATGACTCTCTGTAGTCGGTGTTGAACCTGATGGGGGGATAATGCCCCTCAGACGGGCAACTAGATCATCGAACCGTTGATCCAGGGTAGCAGCAGACGGAGGCTCTATTTGCTCAGCGGCTCGAGCTGATGCAGGAAATCCATGCTTCGAGTAGCATGTGTCTTCACTGTGTCCAACTCGGTGAGAGTAGGTACAAGTTGGCCTAGTGCGGCCACCTCTTCCACGAGGTCCACGTCTCTGGTGGTGAAACCCACGACCTCTGTTGGTTGCCATGGCTGAAGAATTCTGGCTCGCAGCAGTGGAAGGAACTGTGATCCGACTCAATCTATGAAAAGCTTCCTCCATGGGAGGAATAGTGGAGTCCGCCAAAATCTGTGATCGTGTTGCCTCGTACTCAGGATCAAGTGCAGCCAGGAACACACCCACTATCGTCGCGTTCCGGTATGTCTTCTGTTGTTCTGGCGTGGCTGTGAGAGGCATGAAGCTATAGAGCTTCTCGAACATCCCTCTTAGTGATATATAGAGGGAATGTAAAGGGCGACCATTCTGCTTTATTGTGAGTATGTCATGTTGAAGTTGCAGAATCTTCGTCTCGTTCTTGACCTGGGAGTATGTAGCCGCCAAAATGTCCCACATATCCTTGGCTGTGGGCTGGTGTAGGATGTCATTGGCAATTTCAATAGCCAATGTACCAGATAGCCAAATTTTGGCATAAGCATCATCAGCCTCCCAAGAGGCATTAGTTCCAGTCTTCTCAGCCGGCTCTGGATCGGTAAGAATGTGCTTCTTAGTTCTTACCCGTTGACTTCATCATACTCATGAACTGCATTGCCCACAGTTCATAGTTGGTACCATCCATCTTGACAATAGGCACTGGACCACGGAATGCGCCAAAAGATGGAATATCTGCCTTGCTCTCTGACATACTGGATATTGAAGACCGGAACGATTGACAAACTTTGGATTTGTCTACAATGACATGACCGGGTTTAGTTGCACGTGTAGACCTCACGCAACTAAACCCATGATGATGTTATGGGTTTTAGGGCTCGGAGCCTTGCACCCTTGGAGCACGCCTTGGAGTTACTGGATGCGCGCTAGATGCGCACTGGATATGCGCGCGCAGTCGCACAGCCTTGCACAGATTACGTTATGCGCACACAGGAGGACACGCGCACAGACTTGCACTGGACACGCGCGTGGGAGCACAGGAGTTTATGCGTGCAGGAGCACTGAGCACGCACAGAAGGTCGTGACCACGCACAAGGGGTGTGCGATCACGTGCAGGAGACGTGCTGGAGATGCACGTTCACCCGAGAGGAGATGTGCGGCAGAGAGGCGCCACCGGGATGAGGTGCGCCACCGGGAAGAGATGCGCCAGCGAGAAGAGGCGCACCGCGCCGATCGGAGAAGACGAGCGCCCGGGAGAGAGGGCGGCGCCGATCGGCTGAGAGAAGAGAGAAGGAGGCCGGCGGGTGTGGTGGGTAGGGTTAGGGTTTCGAGAACTCCGATCTAGGACCGTCGCTCTGATACCATGTTGGGGAAAATGAGCAAGATGTTTATTCCATAAGCCCTAAGCTCTCTTATATAGGAGAGTAGCCTATGGGTAAATTACATAAAGCATACAACTAAAATTAGAAATAACAAAAGGTACGAATACTAATATGTATGCGTCAACATATAGTATTGGTGTTCACCTCGTTAACAACTCCATCTGAACTTTCATTGTGCATCACTGGTGTCCCCACCATCATTTTCATTACCGTGGGGCACATTCGTCTTCCTTATATTGATCATCACTTTGTCTCATCAACCAAGGAAACATCAAGTCTCCTCTATATTACAACCCCCCAACTCCCCCTAAGGAAAATATTGTTGATAATATGATTCATTGTCAAAAAATGTGATGTTTTACTTATATGAAGATAATGCAAGATGGGATCATAGCATTTATATCTCTCCTGATTATTGGTGTAACCAAGGAAAATACACTTTCAAAAGCCTTTAGTGATCCTTGGAATGGAGATTAGGGCTCTCTTTTTCTAAGACTTTGGAAGAAGGCAAGACGAGTATAACATATATAGTGATGGGTAAATGATCCGTCATCAAAGATTTGTTTATCCGTATAAGCCTGTCATCATTAACAGAAGGAAATAACCCTTTAAGTGAACCACACAGAAGATGAGCAAGGCATTTGTGTCACTATATGACCAAACTATGAGGAGAATTCACATGGCTGGTGCATGGGGTTTTTTATTCCCGGCAACACCACGCAAATTTTTAGTTTTTAAGTGTCGTAAGGGAGCCATCACCTTTGGCCACAACTCCCATTCAGGAGCAGACGCAGTTGGGGACAACGGCTCCCATACGAAATATGTATGGGAGCCATTGCCACCACCCACAGCTACCAAAACTTTGCACAATTTCGGAAAGACGATTCACTGAAAAGTCTATAAATCAGAATACTTGTGCGAGAGCTGCATAATGCATGTATGTAAATACATGCCCAATATAACTAAGATGTTTTATTAGCTAATTATTGTCATAAATTTTAAAGGAGTAAATAGTAATACTATAACAAGTTATTCATAATCATTCAGAAACTTAAACGTCATGTGTACCTTTTCAAAAGCAGCACAGAACTCAAGAAATTGAAGGACGGGCCCAACATCTTGAGCCTTTAGATCAATCCCTGATATGGTGGTAAGAGTGTTGCCTTCAGGTAAAGGGATCCTCAAATCAGTGGTTTTACGATTCATCCTTGTAACAAGCTTCAAGCATTTGAGAATAGTTTCGGTTCCTTCATTTGTTTTAGTATTTCCACCGTCATTTTTCCCATTTTCTACACGGTTTTCTTTCTCCACCACCTTTTCCTTCTTCAGTTTTTTTGGTTTCTTAATCTCTTGTTGGGCATCAATTTCCCCATTTTCTACAGCCATTACCATCTTCTCCACCTTCTTGTTCAGTTTTTTGGGTTTTTTAACCTCTTCTGCCGCAATTTTACCAATTTCTGCACCTGCATTCATCTTCTCCAACTTCTGCTTCTTCAGCTTTTTGGGTTTCTTAATTTCTTTCTCTGCTTTCTCATCCTTCCCTTTCTTCTGATCGTTGTTTTTGGAGGTATCATTAACAACTTGAGAATGCACCATTCCCCCATCTTCACTTCCATTTTCAATCTTGACATGTATCTCACCATGGCCAACATCTGCACATGTTTCAATCGTTGAGGCCTTCTTTCGTCTTCTTTTCACATTCACTTTTGTGCCCTTGTCAGTCTGTAAAGGCTCTATCTCCAATTCAGATTCCTCAACTACAAGATGAGACGCCTTCTTCTTCTCGTCCTTCTTTCCTGATCTCTGCCATAATCGCAGCATTATATCAGAAAATTCGTAACCCTTGAATCGAATGCTCAATCAACAAACGAAGAAAAATAATAGGACATACCACACTTGAAACAGGTAATTTGGCAGTGGAGGCAACTATTTCCTTCACATCCTCGGGGCTCTTGTTATGCAATAAATCAGAAACAGAGTTGAACCCAACCGCCTTGGCAGTCCTAACAAGGATACCGGTAGGCTCGAGACCCTTCTTCTTCCTACACAGAATCGAATTTTTCTCAAAAACATTTAATTAAATTTAAAGGGAAGTTCCCAATCATTGAGCTTCAGCTTAACCCACATGCAAAAGCTGCAATTGCAGTCACCTCTACACTTCGGGCAACTCCATTTCTCGAGCGTTGCAACCTCCTCGGCTTTTTCTCCATATCTGAAAAAAGTTGCAGTTATATCATTAAACAAAGCTTGCAGTGAAGATGACCAAGAAACAAACATGGTAATGTCTTCATTTTGTTCATATTGCAACTTGCAATTACGGGTTTGCCTAGGGTTAGCTTTAAAACGACAAAATTGGGGACATACAAATGTGGCAAATTTTAAGAAATGAATATTTAGTACTAGTGATCAAATTATTTATCGTTAACAAGATTATTCTACGGCATGTTACTTGCGTTTTCAATCAAGATCAATCAAGAAAAGAGCAACTCCCATCCTTGAATATAGATCACTCTAAAACGAATTGGCAGTAAATCATCCTAAAACGAATTGGCAATCATCTTGTATTAATCATATTAAGCCATCTCAATAGAAAGATGAGATAGTCAGATTCTTGAAATCAATGTTCACACCTTCTCAGCATCCACTCAGCAGAGATAATCAAATTCGTGAAATCAATGCCCTCATCTTCTCAGCATCCACTCGATCAGTGACAAAGACAAGGGGGCGGGAGAGTGCGGGAGAGTGTTTGGTTCCCTCAAAGTCTTTCAACAATATTCCAATATACATTTATTCAAACGGATCCAAAGATGTATAATTAACTACTATTATTAACATATTTTACATAATAGACCATTTATAATTTTGAAACCTTCATTTCGAACAAGAACCAACCCGTCTCTAAAATATAATTATTAAATAATCATCAAAACGCAGAATATAGAGGAATTACCCTCTTATATGTACCAAAATAAGGATGTAAATTATCATATACATGGTTACTATATGTCTTTTCCTTTCAAATTATGAATACGAAATACGATATAGATTGTGACATGAAAATTTTTTTACAAAGATTTTGACATGAAAATTTTGTTATTGTATCTTTAAAATGGATACTAATATAAAATGAATAAGCATCGGACACAAATAAGGACAGAAATACTTATAGATTAGCTTAAATATGTATAAATTAGATGGGCGCATGGGAGTAAGAAGTTAATCTAAAAGATGTAGCAAAAGAAATTGAGGATATGTAGTTGCAATATTGACACTTCAACTGGCAAATCGATGAGATGAGATGACATTCTTGAACATCAAGATAAGAATGAAGTAAAGGAACTCGTTGAAATTTCGCAAAATCTGATTGGTACTGCATGCTTCTGTGATTCATAACAACTATCATGAAACATATCTTATGAAAATAAAGAATGTTTATGTAGTTCTGTTTATAGTGCTGTCCATAATTAAACATATTTTTTAAGAAAAAACGGATATAATGTTAGTACTCAACATCGTACTAAAAAAAGTGCAATTCTTTAAAATGAATAACTTTGTAGGGTTACTTTTGTTAATATGATATAATGATATACACAAGGACGTTTATGTATAAGTGTAACTTTAGAGGAGGATTTCTTATTAAGAAAATATTGTAAATATTGGTATCAGATGTTTTGGAACCGTTTTCTTAAATTATGAAACCAACGAAAACAAACAATAAAGCTAAACAAAAATTTACTCCAGATAGCGCAAGTAGAATTTTATGGCCTCGTTCTTGCACGCAGTCAGCGTTTATAAACCTCTTGATGACGTTGCATGTACACTACAACACACATATTGTGTTGAAGGCCAATTATTCATATACACAGATATTAATTTCCAGAAGCACCAAACTAATGTTTATTCCTGATCATGTCAGATATACATCTGGTTCCACGCCCGGGAATTATACCATTAAAAAAATCACAAATGTTGCATCAGCCCATCTTGTGAAAGAAATTTCCCAAATGTGTAGATGTGAAGGAACTTGAAGAAGAGGGAAAATGGAGGATCGGGATTCGGGACTTCAACAAAATGGCAGTTTCACGTTCATGTCTGTGGAGATATCGGATATACAGTGTTCTTACCAAAAATGTAACCACCCGTTCTCATCCTTGCGAGATTTAATTAGTAAATCCTTTTCATCGTTTTCGGATTTGATCATCACGATAACAATTTCTTGCTATTTTTATTTCTCCATTGTTGTGGAGATATGTAACTGAGAAAATTGGTCATAATGGTCAATATCTCTGACAAGATGTTCATGTAAGAAGCAAGACATCCCACGAATTCATTACGAATGGCACAAAATCTCGTTCTTGAACACAACAAACTGTACAATATTTAACAGCGCTCTCCCTAATTGGACGACCATGCAACTCGGAAGACCAATTAGTCCAGACAGTGACTGATCGGAAGATCGCAAAACGAAGTCAGTGATTATCAAGATTGTTATTTAACAACTTGCAAATTGTACATATCCCAGCTTATCAGAGACGGTTTGAAGAACGGGAATGTTCTCTGGAAAAGCTAGGGCTTTACATATCAAAGAACACAGGAATCAAACCTGTTGAGTAGGCACTTGTGGCAGAAACGGATCGGGCATGGCTTCCCGTTCCTCTCGCTCTTGCACGGCGCAACAAAGTCCATCGTCTTCTGCCGGCACTGAAACATCACAGACCAAACAACCCCATCAGAATCGATGGAAAAAACGTGTAAACGACCAGCATCACGCGGAACACCAGGTCGATCCCATGGGCACCTGGTGACAAGTCTTCCCGTTCTGCGAATCATAGATCCTGCCACCGATCACGCGGACACCAGGATCTTTCTTGCGCCTCCGTGGAGCAGCGGAGTCTACCGTCGCACCGACAGGTCTCTCCGCACTCGCATTGGCAGGATCGAGCGCAGACGCGGCCTTGCGCTTGCTGCAGGGTGACGGCGAGACCGCCATCAGGGCTCAGAGGGAGTCCCTAATGTTTGTTCGGCTATCGATTGCTCAGATAATCTACGGATCTATGTGCTGAAATGCTGAGTAATGGTAGAGGTGGTGGGGGAGTGAGGTGGTGGAGGGGATGATGTTGGCGTCTGCGTATGCGTTGCGAGTTTTGGCGCGGGAGGTTAAATTTGAAAGCGATTAGACCGCGAACATCAATTTTTGGATGCAGTGGAATTCGACTTAACATAACGTACTCCTTGTCTTTCTGCATTGCATATTCCTTTACTTTATCATATGCATTTTCATCCCAATTTCTCATTCATATAAATGTGTGAACCTTTACCATTTGATTGAATCATCTCATGCTAATAATATTAATATTAAAAAAATCTCGACAAATTAAAAAATCAAGAAAATAGAAAAAATAACTTAGTCAGTATTGACTGATAGATCATGTGTGACAAAAGGAGGCCAAGGTCAGACCTGAGGATAGTTTGAGGGTGCAATAACTGAGGACCCGTCAACTTTAAGGATCGAATGTAATGTGATGTCCTTAGTGTAGGAAACATCCTCTTTTACATAAATCATTGAGTAATAAATATTAGCTAGTGATATTAATTATATTTGATATATAACTTGTAAAATATAAACAATCCATAATTTATAGGGATTTTTACCCGAAAGACCCTATAATCTTTGTCAATTACCTCCACGACCTTTGAAACAACCTAATTCCTCCCTCAACCCTGTAAACTTGTTGTCTTACCCCACATACCCTGCCATTAATTTTTACTTTTTTGAGTCAATTGCTTGGGTTAGCCTAGAGTTAGTCTAACCAATGGAATCTAACGCACATCCATATTCTTTCCAAAAGGTTGTCCAACGATGAAAATACAACGGGGGTGGGCGAACGGTATGGAGGAGGCGGTGGTGTAGCCGTTGGTAGAGGATGCGGAGAGCGGCTGCTGGAGGGGACGGCCAGGGCATGGGGGCTTCGATGGAGGCTGGTCGCGCACGCAATGGCGTGGTGGGGTGCGGCAGCTTGGAAGGCACACGTTGCGGTGGAGTGGATGAATGTGTCGCCCACCTGCTTATGTGGCGGAGGGGGAATTGCTAGACGATTCTATTTTAAATTCCAAGTTTGATATAAAAGATTCATGTACGAAAAACTATGATTATATGAATAAACAGAAGCATGTTTCAGTTTATGATTAAGATTCTGCATCATCTTCTTTTTCTAATTGTTCAACCCTTTTCCCCCATGCTCTTACGATTGGAAAGCGCATCATTAAAAAGATTCAAAATGATGATCCTGAAATGGCATGATTTTGTATAGATAACAATATGGCTAAGGTGACATTTGATGAGTGTGTGGTTAGCCATGGTGTATTTCAAAAACACCTTAAGATGCGATGAAAACCTACTAGGGTAAGCGAGAAGAATCCGTACAATTATGCTAATATGCACATCTTCTCGGTTGTCACTACTTTTTGTCTCAAGAACTAGTAGTTTCCGAAAAAAGAAGAGAGACTTAGGTGCATATTATGTGATGAGTCATATATATGAGAGATCGTTTGCATGTACTCTCCTAGATAATGGATCTTCGATTAATTTATTACCCTTCACCTTGTATGAGAATTTGGAGTTGAGACCACTACATCGATGACGAGTATTACTCCAGTTTGTAAACAAATCAATGAAGAAGCCTAAGAGTGAGGTCAAGAATGTTATCATATCGATTGAGGGACAAGAATAAAGAGTGGACTTCGTTGTCCTTGAAATGGATATCCCTGATCATTGTAGAGATTCACATATCATCATAGAGAGGCATTTCCTTAGGACCATTGGAGCATCATTTGATTATCAGACCGGAATGATGAAATTTCGTTCTCTAAGCGGAGAAGTAAAACTTAAGATGAAGCAAACAAAATGGCAATGACATGACTATGAATCTAGTACATATATATCTCTTCATCTTCAGAGGCAGATTGCAGAGTATTTAACCCAAATGGGATATGGAAACAAACCCCAACAATACCGGGCGAGACCCTCTCATCTGGAGAGGACAATGTTCACAATGCAGTTTGCGAGGTGTTGCCAAAGTTCTTGAGTTATGCATCTCCCTATTCTTTAATGACTCAAAGATCCCTTTGGATATGTTAGTTCTGCCGAAGTTAGAAAACCACACGCGATATGTTTACCATAACAATTTATGGTATGTTTCTCACAGAGCAAGAACAAACATCCATTTCTAACTAACTTAGATATATATAATCAGTTCCTTCTAACATCCATAATATAGAGATGTTCTCTAAGTTATAAGACTCTCCCACTAGATAACGATAGTATGCACGTCCCGACGGTGACTACGACAACAATTGCATCAAATCCCATCAGATGACTATCTCCCCTTCATCAAGCATTCTTGTTTCTTGAAATAGATAAAAGAAATTATATACATGAACAGAAGCACCATAATCTATAACCTAACTACTTGCTTATTATATAAAAAGCTTGCTTTAAATTATGAAAGTAGATTTTATACATGCTGGAGCTTTACCTTTTTCAACAGTTTTTAGGTAATCTGGACAATAAAGTTTATAGTGCCCCAGTTTCTTACAATGTTTGATGGAGTGAGTGTGGAAGTATGAAAGGATGATCCAACATCTTAACTCATCCTCCTCCTCTTCTCCTTTTGTGTCAGACCCTTCTGAAACCCTTGATTCCGTTATTGCTTTCCTTTAACATGTGCAATCATTGCACTGTAAGTAGGATTCTCCTTCTTCGAGACATCCTCAAAAGACTTTAATGAAGATATGAGCTCATCATTTGTCAACCTTGGTTTGATCACGTAGTACGATACCACAAATTGTTCAAAGACTAATGCAGAGACAACAAAATGAAGTTGGACTACATATCTGCATCCATATGTTCCCCAATGTATCAAGTTCACAGAGTTAACCAAACATTTTGATCACGTGTTCTCTAACCGGAGTCCCTTCTTGCATCTTGTAACAAATAAGTTCTTTCGAAAGGTTGTAACACTGCGTGCAGTTTACATAATCGAGCACTATTTTTAGATTCAACATATATCCTAGGCACCTTCTGCATACATGATGAATATGCGATTCATCGCTCTAAAAGTTGAAAATAGAGCTTTTTTCCCGAGTAATTAGCTGCATTTCTTCATTTGTTCCACATAATTATCACTCATGCACTTATAAACAAAATTTGCACTTTAGCATTCAAAATCACATTAAATAAAGAGCTAAATTCACATGTAAATATTCACCTGTTAGTAGATGAAATCATATTTGTATATATTTCATACTAACTCCAAATCCAATAAAATCAACTCTATAGTGTATATATTACTAGCATTAATAAAAGAAAATTTTCGAAAAAATTCTAATTTGTAAAATTGAACAATAAAACCAAATCCAAGTTTAAAACTAAGAACCTTAAAACACCCATATCTCTCTCATTTTATATCTGATTTAGGTCTACCCACTTTTAAAGTAATAAAAATTCAAAGACCTTCAAAACAAGAAAAATTTTGTATAAATCGAAGATCGTATGTGAATTTTGGATTTTGGGTCGCTATTGTATATTGTACATATTTACCAAAATACCATTCTTTTCATCTCTTTATTTTCTTAATTATTAAAAATAAAAAATTAGATTAAGTTGCAAATATTCCTTTCATATTTTTCTATAACTTTATTGTGATTCTTCTCTTACTTAAAAATGATAAAAATGCAAAAGATAAAAAAACGATATTTTATATCACCCGAAAATACTTTTTGTACATATCACTCCATTTGATTTTCGATCCTTCACAGAAGTTGTAGGTCTCGCCGAGACGAGCAACTTTCAGTTGATCATTCTTTGATTTGATCCCTTTATTATTTTTTTATTTTCTTTACATTTAGTTTTTATTTTTCTAGGTGCGATACGTGGCGGCTCATGAATCCGCCACGTATCACTCCATTTTTTATTATTTTCAAAATTTATTTATTTTATTTATTTTATTTATCTATTATTATTATATTTTAACTATTAGTTATTTACATTTATTTATTTACATTTTTAAATATTTTTCTTCTACCTTTATTTTCTCTTCTTTATTTTTAGTAGCCTACTTATTTTTTATTTTCTCATTTTACTTCTTCTCCCTTTACTTGTTCCTCACTCTAAGTCTCCACTTCCTCCACCATTCCTCCATTTTCTCCACCACTTTTCTAACTCCCTCCTCCTTTCTATTCTCTTCTCCTCCCTCATTTTCAATCATCCGCCAAAATCGAGAGGGAAAGGGAACCACCAGCTCAGTCTGCTCGACAGTGATAGCAATCGAGTAAGTCTTCAACGCGATGACGGTTCCATCATGTTTGGCGAGATCCGAGGTAGAGAGATCAACCTCATCGCAGCCACATCCAAGGTATATAGCTTCTCCGATTTTTTGCCTAACCGGATTTGAGGCAATGACGGGAGCTGCGCATCGCAGTCCCACCTTCAGGCGAAACCACTACAGATAAGTGTCCATCTACTTTTTTATTTTTTATCTAATGTCTATTTATTATTTTTCTTCTTGTTTAACATTCATCCTCATACCAACTTAATCCTCCGTTCATCACATCTCCACAGTTTTATCACTTCATTGTTTTCTATTTTTTATCTTTTACTGCTAATATCAAAATAATAACGGAAGAGAATTACATAGAAATTGATAGGAGATGGGCAACATGTTGCACCGCCAATCCCTTTTGAATGGCAAATCCAATCCTTCGAAATACAACATTCATAGACTTTGGAACCATATAACATTGCTATGCATGATTTTTTGAATCCTCTTAAGGAGCTCCACTGCTTCACTTGCCAAGAACCCAAATGTATCAAAAGCAAAGGGGATGAATACATGTTGATTGTCAATGCAGGCCTTCTCATGCTTAGCCACTTTAGCTAAGGTTTTTGTACAGTGCATCCCACAACAAAATCACTCTTTATCGGACCCACCAATGGAGAAACTCCAGTCAAATCAACGCATGCATATTTTCCTCCAACCCATCGAAATATTAAAACATCTGCATGTTGAGATTTATCCTGTGAAGACTAATTGGTTGAATACAAGTAGAAAGCATTGCCGATGTATCTGATCTCCCTCCTGCCTTCTGATTGGCCGAGAGCTCTTGGGCTGGATTGCTGAGGTGTCTGATCTACCTCCTCCATTTTGATTGGTTGAGAGGTGTTGGGTTGAATTGCTGAGATGCTTAATCCACATCATGCATCCTGATTGGTTTAGAGCTGATGGTGGGGATTGCTGAATGCTTGGTATTCTCTTGTTATAGTATAAAAGGAGCCCTGTGGCATCACATATTGTATCCCAACATCATTCAAGCAATAGTAAAAAGAGTCTGGTGTGAGCAGATGGAGTAGGCATATTGCCGAACCACTATAAATCCTTGTCTTGTGCGATTGTGCGTGTTTTCTTCTTCGATTGTAGTTCTAGTCTTGTGGTGCTTGATCAGATCCGTCCCCAACAACTGGTATCAGAGCAAGGTTCAGAGATCAACCTATACACAGATGACAAAAGAATCAAAGGTCAAGATCGAGAGGTTCAATGGATTGAACTTCGTGTTCTGGAAGATGCAGATTGAAGATGTTCTATATTAGAAGGATCTCTATCTTCCGATCGAAGGGAAAAAGCCTAAAGCCATGAAAGATGATGAGTGGAAGATTCTAGACCGAAAGGCTCTAGGAACGGTAAGGCTCAGTCTTGCTCCATCGGTGGCTTCAAATATTGCAAAGGAGACGACGATGGCGAATCTTTTCAAAGCTCTTGAAAAGATGTAGGAGAAGCCATCTGCATCAAATAAGGTGTATTTGATGAAGAAGATTTTCAATTTAAAGATGAGTGAGAACTCCGTGATGGCTTCACACTTGAATGACCTGAACAGCATCATCAACCAGCTGGAGTCTATGAAGATCATGTTTGATGATGAGATAAAAGCTCTTTTACTTCTTTTCTAGTTTACCTGATAGTTGGAATGCTTTAGTTGTAGCGGTTAGCAACTCCTCTGTTTCTGCAAAGTTGAAGTTGGAGGATGTTGTTGGTCTTCTTATCGGAGAAGAGGCACGACGGAAGACGTCTGGAGAAGAACACTCGTCAGGTTCTGCCTTGAATACAGAAGGAAGAAGTACGGAGATCTACAGGAAGCAAAAGCATTCCAAGGGAAAGTCGGTACAAGGAAGATCCAAATCTAGAGATCCGAAGTCTGTGGTCTGCTGGAATTGCAATCAAAAGTTGCATTACAAGAATGAATGCAAGGCCCCAAAAAAGCAGAAAGGAGAAAATGACAAAGGTAAGAACACTGTAAATCTTATTGATGATGAGGATAGCGATGCCTTGATATGTGTTGCAGATGCTCGAAGTGAGTCCTGGATTGTGGACTCGGGTGCTTCATTTCTACCACTCCACAAGGAGATATCCTCCAAATTATGTGAAAGGTGATTTTGAAAAGGTATATTTGGGAGATGATGAATGTTGCAGCATAATTGGAAAGGGAGATATTGACATATCCCAACCCAATGGTGGCTTCTTGAGACTGAAGAATGTTAGACATGTACCCAGTCTAACAAGAAATCTCATATCTGTTGGACTGCTATCAGAAAGTGGTATGGTGACATCATTCGATTCCGATTCGTGGAAGATGTCAAAGGGATCATTGATCCTTGCTCGAGGTAAGGAAGAAGGAGCACTGTATATTGCATCAGGCTCATATGACAGGATAAATGTTGCAACATCTGGATGTAATGCTAACACTTGGTATAGACGGCTTGGTCACATGAGCGAAAAGGGAATGAAGGTCATGTAGAAGAAGGGAAAGTTGATGGGATTGCAAACTGATGATCTGGACTTCTGTGAAGTTTGTATCTTGGGAAAACATAAGAAAGTCGGTTTTGCAAAGACTACAAGAGTACGGAAAACTGAAAGACTGGAGCTGGTTCATACAGACGTATAGGGTTCATCTCATATACCTTCCCTTGACGGATCTTATTATTTTATTACTTTCATGATGATGTAACTAGAAAACTGTAGGTTTATTTTATCAAACATAAATCCAATGAATTTGAGACCTTCAAAATATGGAATTTCTTAGTTGAGACTCAGACAGGTTTAAAGGTGAAATGTCTCAAGTCAGACAATGGAGGAGAATACTACAATGAGGAGTTTGAATAATATTGTGCCAAAAACGGGATCAAGAGACTGAAGACGGACCCAAGAAAGCTCAGACAAAATGGTGTTGCTGAACGCATTAGCAGGACTCTTTTGGAGCGTGCGAGAAGCATATGGTTACATGCAGGTCTACCAAAGCGACAATGGGCTGATGTAGTAAATACAGCTGCATACTTAATCAATCGAGGTCCGTCTGTTTCTTTAGATGGGAATCTTCTAGAAGAAACGTGGACAGGAAAGGAGGTAACACTTTCTCATTTACGTATCTTTGGATGCATAGCTTATGTTCACATTGAACAGGAAAATAGAGGAAAGCTTAATCCCAAAGTAAGGAAGTATATCTTTGTCGGCTATGGTACAGATAACTATGGATATAGATTGTGGGATTTAGAGAACAGAAGACAATTAGAAGCATTGATATCACATTCAATGAGTCTTCCTTATACAAGGATGAATTGATAAAAGGAAAAACAACGGAAGAACCAGACATTTGTGGAGTTTGATGAAAATCCTGAACAAAGCACATCACATCCAAGTGATGAGAATGTTCAACCCATTTCACAGAATAATCCGCAAACTCCGGTATTACAAAAATCTTCCAGAATCAGCAAACCCACTGTAAGGTATTCACCTTCTTTGAATTATTTATCGTTGACTGATAATGGTGAGCCTGGAATGCTTTAATGAAGCTATACAAGGTGAGATAAGGAATCATTGGGAGTTAGCCATGGATGAGAAGATGAACTCCCTCTTAAGAAGCAAAACGTGAGACTTAGTCTCACTACCAAAGGGAAAGAAGGTTTTGCACAACAAGTGGGAGTACAGGGTGAAGGAGGAAGCTGATGGTTCCATTAAATACAGGGCTCGGCTAGTGGCGAAGGGCTTTCAACAGAAAGCAGGAGTTGATTTCACAACGATCCTTGCACCTGTTGGAAAGGTCTCAACCATAAGAGTGATATTGAGTATTGTTGCAACTGAGAACCTACATTTGGAGCAGTTGGATGTTAAGACAACATTTCTCCATGGAGATCTTGAGGAAGACATCTAAATGCAACAACTAGAGGGCTATATAGCTACTGGAAAGGAAGACAGTGTATGCAAGCTCAGAAAAAGCCTTTATGACTTGAAGCAAGCATCAAGACAATGATATAAAAAGGTTTGATGATTTCATGAGAAATATAGGGTTCCGCAAGTGTCATGCTGACCATTGTTGATACTTCAAGAAGTTTGGTATGTCTTACATCAATTTACTGTTGTACGTAGATGATATGCTTGTTGCAGGCTCATGCAAAGAAGAAATAGCAAATCTGAAGGAAATGTTGTTTAAGGAGTTTGAAATGAAGGACGTAGGTCCTGCAAAGAAAATCCTTGGAATGCAGATTAGAAGAGACATGAAGAACAATAAGCTGAGATTGTCTCAAGCAGATTACATCGAGAAGGTACTAGAGAGATTTAATAAGAAAAATGCAAAATCTATTCTAACACCTTTAGGAAGCCACTTCAAACTTTTAAAGGAGAAAGAACCTGTTACGAATGAGGAGCATGAGTACATGTCAAAGGTACCCTACCATTCTGTTGTTGATAGTTTGATGTACGCAATGGTTTGCAGAAGACCATACATCTCTCATGCAATGGGAGTTGTGAGCAGATTTATGGTGAATCCTGGCAAAGAACATTGGAAGGCTGTGAAGTGGATTTTTCATTATTTGAGAGGTACCTCTAACGTGTTATTGTGTTATGGGAATACTGACATTTCCATTAGAGGTTTTGTAGACTCAGACTTTACATGAGATATCGATGGCAGCTTTACCCTGGGGAGTGGAGCCGTTAGCTAGATCTCTAGGCTCCAGAAGATTGTGACCATCTCAACCACGGAAGCAGAATATACGGCGGCAACAAAATCTTGCAAGGAAATGATATGGTTGAAAGGTCTAAAAAAAGAACTAAATAAAGAATGTGAAGATTATCAATTATCCAATGACAATCAAAGTGCAATTCATCTTGCAAAGTATTTTGTCTTTCACTCGAGGACTAAGCACATTGATGTGAAGTACCACTTCATTCGGACACAGCTAGAAGATGGACAATTTAAGCTGAAGAAGATCCACACATTAGAAAATCCTACTGATATGTTAACAAAGTATGTAACAGTGGAGAAGCTGAAGACATGTTCAGCTTCTATTGGTCTTCAAGAATAGAAGACAAGGGAAAGCTAACACCACGACTATTGAAGAAGTGGTGTGTACCACAAATCAGTCTTCAAGTGGGAGATTGTTGAGATTTATCCTGTGAAGACTGATTGGTTGAATACAAGTAGAAAGCATTGATGATGTGGTTGATCTCCCTACTACCTTCTGATTGGCTGAGAGCTTTTAGGCCGGATTGCTGAGGTGTCTGATCCACCTTCTGCATTCTGATTGGTTGAGAGGTGTTGGGTTGGATTGCTAAGATGCTTAATCCACATCATGCATCCTGATTGGCTGAGAACTGATGGTGGGGATTGTTGGATGCTTGGTCTTCTCTTATTGTACTATAAAAGGAGGCATGTGGCATCACATATTATATTCCAACATCATTCAAGCAATAGTAGAGAGAGTCTGGTGTGAGCAAGTGGAGTATGCATATTGTCAAACCACTATAAATCCTTGTCTTGTGCGACTGTGTGTGCTTTCTTCTTCGATTGCGGTTCTAATCTTGTGGTGCTTGATTAGATTCATCCCCAACACTACCGGTCTAAGTGCCGATCTCCCCTCTTGTGGATCAGTTAAGAAATTCACCAGTAATTCTTTTTTTGAAGCAACACCCGCATGTATGAGTACATAAAAAAATATCTCTGACAAGATCATGTCTGTATTTAAAACTCGGAAGTTTGCGACAATGAACGATATGCTTCTCAAAATCATTTAAGCAGGATTTGTGGCATACTGGACGAACCTCATCTGGTGGGAATAGAGGAATCATGAGGCGGTACTTGAGAATACTACGATATTCGATGGGTGACATATGCATTCCAAGCCCCTTAATAGGAATGACAAGAAGAAAATCTTAGACATGTTCAGCTTGTAAACAATGGAAAATTGCTTTTTGTCTAGCAATAATGTCAAACTCAGCTTCCATATCTTGTACGATTTTGTTAAAAAAAGAACTCGCTAAAGCATTCTAGACTTTAGGAGGGACGATATCCTTACTAGCAAAATATGTAAGATCAATAGATGTGAGTGCGACACGCAGGCCTTCCAAAGCATTAAGAAAATCAGAATCCATAACATGTATCTCGCTGTCACGTAGCATGTGGTCTTGAAGCATCTAGGATTGAGCTCTAGAGGCCACAAAAGCATATGAAGAAGCCTCAATAACTGAGTAAAGACCTAAACCGCCGAGTCTGATGGGTAGCGACACCACTCTCCATTGAAGGTCAACAAAGAAAGGACCTTCACACACCACAATATCCTCAATTGTTCCGTGTAACCTTTTGTCGAACCATGTAGCGGCCCGTTCCATGTATGCGGGTTGGCATGTCCGTAAGTCAAATATAAGCTTGGCAGTACCCATACAAGATCGTAATAGAAATAGCTCACTTTATGGATCATCCAACCGAGGAAGTAAATGCATTAAGTCAACAGCCTTGGTAGCCCTCATCATAGTCAAATCTTCAATGAAGTCTTTATCCCTACTCACAGCTCCTCCAAGCAACTTCACATCTAGCCCCGACCTCCCAATATCCATGAGAAACAACCATTTATGGATCTTCTGACCATCACATGAAGGTCAGAAAAGCTCTATTTTTTATATTTAGAATAAGCCCCATCTCTGGACCCCTGCATTGAATAATGTCAAGTGCCTTGGCCACTTCTAAAGTGTCTCCAATAATTGCCCCATCGTCAAGATACCAAGTATGGAGTAGGAGTTTCAATTGTCTATGATCTCATGAATAAGTGGGGTGCAATGACAGAGAAAAAAGAAGGGGGGCTAAAGGGTCACCTTGCTGCACTTCTGTTGATGACCACAAATAATTATCTCCAATATATAATCTGGCAGCTTAAGAATAGATAAATTCCACCCATGAAAAAATAGAGGGGCATCTCCTCCTAACTTCATCAAGCATCAGAGATCTATCTATTAAATTGAAAGCATTAGAGAAATCCACCGTAAGAATAGAAAGAGACCTGTCTCCATGAAGCTTGCTCAAAAGACGATTGGTGCTATGTAAGATGGCTTCCACTCCTCCGGATACACCAACTCCAAATTGAAAGTCGTAGAGATATTTAGACGTCTCCTTGCTAACCCCTTTCATAGCAAATTTAGATACAAGGCGCATCCATATAGTACCTACAACAATAGGGAGAATGCCGTTGTTCGATATTAGCAGTGGAGTAAGAGGTGTAGAGACTACAAACTCAGCCAGACTCAAGGAACATCTCTCACTAAGCCATAAATTAACTACCAAGGAAGTAGAATATAAGAGATCCTTGGCAACCGATGATTCCTCCCCACAGAGGGCATCTAAAATATGTTGAGCCCTCATACCATCTCTTCCAGAAGATGTCCCTTTAGGAAAGGATTTGATAGCTCGCAAGATAACATCTGCATCACATGTAAGAGGAGACTCTGAAATCAAGATATCTGGTATGATAGGAGGCGGCTTATAAAGATGTTTAGCCTCTAAGGCTTTCAAGGTGTCTCCATTATAAGGCGCCACTCCTGAAGAGCACAAAACCTTTATGGCTGCAGTAAAATGTCCATTCGACACTTTGCAAATACATTGTCTGATGCTAGAGCTTTGATACTCATTCTCCTCCAAAGATTTATTCTGATTAAGATCTGAAATCCCTGAAACATCCCCTTTCAAAAAATCACCCACCCAATTGGTGAAGCCATCTGTACTGCCCCACTTAGTGAGTGAGCTAAAAATAATTTGCTGTTGCAAGTACCTTCTATTACCAGATATTTTATCCCTTCTGTTCATGGGTTTGAAAACCTGTAGTATAACGTCCCGGGCTTAGGTCCTCGATCCGTTATCGAGGAAAATTAGCTCTGACAAATTGTTGGGTTCGGACCCAATTGGACCCGTTGACAACCACTCAAAATGCTTAAGCCCAAGTTGTCAAGCAATAATTCCCACTACTTATAAACCACACCTAGACTTCGTGAGTTTTAGATATGGCACTATGTTTGGGGTTGAGATGTTACAACCTCTCCCACTTATATTCGCAATGTCCTCGTTGCGACATGGTCCATCACTTATTCCAATGACAGTAGCGGTTGCACGCTCTAGGTAGTCATTTCCTTCCATCTCTTTGTAGGGGCGGCTCCACCTCCCGGGTAACCCTTTCCACTATCAGAGGGAACATGACTCTGAAATCATTTGTAAATCCCAAGCTCAAGTCCTCGGTCCATTATGGAAGAAAACTGGCTCTGACAACTTGTTAGGTTCGGATCCAATTGAACCCGTTGACAACCACCCAAAATACTTAACTTCAAGTTGTCAAGTAGTAATACCACCACTTATAAAACAGACCCATACTTCGCGAGTTTTATGTATGAGACTATTTTTAGGGTTGGAGTGTTACATATATGATAAACGAGGAAGAAGCATCAATTTCACCAAACTTGTAAGGACTCTCGCCCAGCGATAAAATGAAAAAATTTTTGAGTCCCCCGTCATCCAGATTCGCGCATCCGCACCCTAATGGTATCATCATCCCTCCACTCCCCCTCCACCAAGATCGTGGCTGGAGTCGGAACTCCTCCGTCGCAATTCCCACGGGAGTTCCACGCCAACTACAGCTCCATTTTCAACCAAAGTCGAGGCCTAAACCTCGAGCATTCCTATCTTTTCCATTTGCAGGACACCTTCATTGTTCACAGCACCAGAACCTCCTCGAATCTAACGAAGAAGAGCGTTCACCTGCACCGTTTCCACGCGAAGAGCAGTCCTACGGATTTGTCGATGAAGTCACGCAGCGGCTCACAAGGAGGAATCGAGTCCCCTTGGTCTTGATTCATCGACCTTGGATGAAGAAAAAAGGGGCGTAACTTCAGAGCTTCACGTTAAGCGCACGATTGGCACCTCCACCATCGCAATCTCGTTCCAAGTTCTCCGTCGGTCGTTGATCATCTGCAGCGTCCCCTGCGCGAGTGAAACTCCTCCCCAGCTGGGCTCAAAGCATGAATGAACCCCGTCATTTCCACCACCGCAGCAGCTGATTTGCTGACCACTGCTGCGCGAGCGGCCACGCGCACCACCTCCGCAGCGTGGCCAGCCGCCCTCCACACCGCTGCAGCCCGCCAGCGCCCCCGGTCAGTCCCGCGGCCGCGACCTCTCCTCCGCCGCGACTCCGCGTCCAACCGCCCAACACCCTCTGAAGTTTTGGTAATTGCATGTCTTCCTAAGCACAACATTTTCTTGATGAAACTTTAATTATATTGCATTGATACCCTCGCAATGTTTCTTCTATTGGAACCTCTATTTTGCAAAATTTTATAGATCTAAAAATTGCATTGTGGTGCTCAACTAATGCTACATATTTTGATTATTTATTCATAATTTTGTGAGCATTAGTCCATTTATTAAAAATCAGAGTTTAAAATTTAGTGATAATTTTCTCACTTATACTCTGAAATTCATATGCATTTATTTCTTACTTTAAAAATTCTCAAAAAAAATCAAAATGATGCGTCTACTTCTGCGTTATATCATACCCAAATTTCATTGAAATTGGAGTGTACGCTTTCTTGAGTGATTTATGTCATTGATTTTTAATTAAGTCCACAAATATTATTTTTATGAAATTTCAAATCTTTTATATTTCTAATTAAAATATCTATTTGAGATAATTTTGCTTCAGGATAAATTGATTTCGTGGATTTTTTAGTAATTAAATACTCGTAGTCACTCTATTTCAGTAAAAAAATCATGAAAAATTCATATATAGTCAGAAAATTCCAAAAAATAATGTAGCTTCATTGCGTCACTTCTAGTAAAAAGTTTATGATTTTTGCATTCTGTTTGCATGAAAAATTACATAAAACCCTAAAAAGTTTACATTTTTCATTGTTGCGTATTAAATTTAAAAATTCTAAAAAAATATTTTGCATTCAACATTGGATTAGGATTCAAGGAAAAATATAACTTAGCCATATTGACCTAATTTCACATTAAAAATTAATTTGGCTAAGCTGACTGTTTTCTTAATAATCTGGTTCAATCGCATTTGTGCATTTGCATTTTGATTGCATAAAAAATTACAAAAAATCCGCTTGGAAAACCGTGAGCTAATTCGCCTAATTTGATCCGAAGTTGTTCATTTGAGTCCTTGAGTCGACCCCGGGGCTTGCTTAGGTTAAAAATACACCAAACCGTACATTATTTAATTCATCAATTCGTGCGGTCAATTTTTGATCGATCCTGATTGTCCGATTACAACAATTACGACACGCATTCAAATCATAAGGGAACTTCAACAATTCGTCAAATGATGCCGTTGTTGGGGAGGCACAACTCAGGTAAATTTTTAGAAAAATCTAGATTTTAGGCTTTCCATGCCTTGATAGTCCGATTCCCGATTTTTCTTGTGAATAACTCTCTTTATCAATATTTATTTATTCTGTGTCATTCTTTGATTATTGTCTATTTTTGTGCGAGAAACACGAGGCATCAAAGGCGATTCGTCAGGCAAGCTGAAGAACCCGCATTGAATTGAACTGAGTGGCTAAGAGAGAACTTGTAAAAAGTTTGCATTTAAAATGGTTCCTGTTTGGGTTCTAGCATGTGTAATTGAAATACAAAGACTCTCTGTGTTGTGTGGTTGCTTGACGTAGAATAGATCCTTCACTCATGGCTCTTAGAGCTTCCTATGACTATTTGTGCTCGTAATATTTAGGACTACACATCACCATTAAAAGACGCACTTAAACGACATGACTTTAGCCAAATTTGAATTCATTCTTCACTCGCTAATAGAATTGCCTGTCTAGGAGCTGCTTCTCATCGCTTACATTCATTTAATGTAAAAATTTCAATTATGTTTTACATCTCGCATGTAGAGCGCGAGGATCACTGTAAGTCTTCTGAACTTGGCATACATCATCATTTTATCATGCATCAGCTTTTCTCGTCTGTTTCCCCTTGGTTTTATAACTTAGGATTAAAGGAAATCAGGACTGAACGATAAGTTCCTTATAGGTTGGAGTAATCAAGTGGTCATCTAACTTAAAATCGTGTCTGCTAATCAAATTGACCAAAAAAATCAACTTAAAAATGGAAATTCTATTTGTAGGAGACTAACCCCGACCTTGATTTCAAACTGAGTAAGGGTACAGAGTGTGTGCACACCTTAATATAGAGCTCAAATTCCCGCCTTCCATATCAACGTACTCGCTCTTAGTGAATATCACAGACCGGAGTATTCGAATTTCAGTTGACCAACAGCAAGTAGCCTATGTTTGCTTCGACAAGTAGATATGGGTGAAGCAGCGGTGCGACGCTACAAGTTGCTTAGTAACCCCTCGGGACGAAGTGACAAGCCTTGTCAGCCTCTGCCTACTTCGGTAGGTAGATAGAGGCATGTCCCTGAACTTTATCAGTATCAATCAAGTAATCTGGTTATAGGAGCTAAGAGAGGAAGGGCGTTGGTTTCTTAAGCGATATGTTAAATAGGGGAGACACATCCGACATTGAGACGACTTTCCTTTAGGCCATCACACAATCCATGCTAATTTTCTTGAAAAGCACACTTAAAATCAACCAGATTAATCGAACGCAGCGTTGGGTCCTTCACCGTGTTGAGTGTGAACTCAGGGTTTGCTCTTATGTTTGTCTTTGTGTCTGTCCGTGTGTGTTATCCCTTAAAATCAACCAGATTAATCGAACGGAGCGTTGGGTCCTTCACCGTGTTGAGTGTGAACTCAGGGTTTGCTCTTGTGTTTGTCTTTGTGTCTGTCCGTGTGTGTTATCCTGT
The DNA here is from genome assembly GCA_037367405.1 of Ottelia alismoides. Lineage (NCBI taxonomy): Eukaryota > Viridiplantae > Streptophyta > Magnoliopsida > Alismatales > Hydrocharitaceae > Ottelia > Ottelia alismoides. The sequence continues at coordinate 83,391 of JAZKJV010005887.1, read as the reverse complement.
ATAATTGCACGTTTTCTACCTCGATCTGCTTGCATTCATCCTTTCCTCTTCAAGATGTCGGGATATTGATCTCCATACCATGAGACATCTGGTCATTCCTCCTTGACCATATACAGTTCATCTTCATCTTTCCCCCTCTTCCATGCATCTTCCGCCATCCACGACAGACCCTTACCTGTGGTCGATTCCACAATTTTGAAGTCAGACCTTTGACCCACTTTCCTACTTATTCACATTTCTCACATACTTCATATTTTAGCACTCCGAATCCACTTCCATCTTGGGCTCACTGTTCTTATTCTTGAGAGCTTGTTGGAATCAATGAACCGAATGAAGAGCAAGTCATTGCTGAGACAGATGATTGGTAGAATTATGTGCCCCCACATACTTCATTCTCACCTCAAGTAGGGACTGGACAACAATTTACATATACACATCCCGACTTGACCTTAGGGCATAATATGGTCAATCGAACATACCAAATGGAAAGGCCTACACATCATGATTGTCCTGACTTCATTGACCTTAGTAATCAAGCCTACATTGACCAACTTTCATACCACACATTCGGAGAGCCTACACATTCATAGGATTGGACCCATGGATTCAATTGACGAGCCCCCTCTGTATCGACTCCATCATATGAGGGTCCAACCAATATCTGCTATTCGGATGATCCATACTCGACCCAGCATTACATGCTAGAGTCTAGGTATGTTGAGTATGAGACCCTAATATCTCAGAAGTGTTCTCCAATTGAGCAGAACTCTCCCATTATTTGTCATGAGATTTTTTGGAGGATGACATTTCTAGACTTATCGAAAAAATGAATCATTTGGTGCAAAGTTGAGAGATGTCTCAAACATATCAAACTCAATTATTGCCAGCTTGGGTATGAAATTGGAGAACACCATGAGTATATTTGATGTTGAGTATATTTGATGTTGAAATCGGGCGAGCATTAAGGAACCCACATATTCTGTACAACTGGAGTCGATTCTATCTCCCCCTTTTACTAACCACTTACCCTCCAATCTATAGTCTGATCATTCTCCCATCAAAAACACAAAAAAATGAAAATCTTAAAAAGACCAAAACATTAAAAACCAAAAAATATCATAAAAATAGAAAATGAAATAGATGTGAAAAAAAATTGGATCCTGCCCTAAGAGAAGCACTCGATGAAGAGTTGATTTTTAACCTTCCTTTAATAAAGGTCATAGATCACTTACCCAACCTCAAATGATTTGTGAGAAGTAAATTGATGCTTAAGAGGTTGGACAATGAGAGGACAAGGACTGAGAGACATACAGTGTCTATGGCCACTTCCTTGGTCATGGAGAGAAAGACCAAGAGCGGCAGAGCGAAGCGGTTGCCTATGGTTGAATGTGAAATCAAAGACACTACCTTTACCCATACAAGAATTGATGATGACTCTTCGATAAATATCCTTCCGACCTCTGTGTTTGACAAGCTCAAACTCAGGCCAATCAGAAAGTCGAGAGAGATCATTCAGATGGTTGATAGATCTGTTAAATGGTCGAGAGGAACAATTTCAGTCACCATTACTTTCCAAGGTGCTCTACTCTAAGTAGACTTCACAGTCATTAACATTGAGCACCAAGGAGAGTTTACCCGTCTCCTATTATTCTCGGGAAGTCGCTCTTAGCCTTGGCTAAGGCGACTATAGATTGCGAGACTCGAGAAATCGATTTTACAGCATTGGGGCACTTCGACCTCACCCATTCTTTGACACCCTCTACTCTAAGGTGACCCACAAAGCTACTGACAATAGTGACCATCGAGAGGTAGATGAGTCCCACCTCTCTGCTACATCGAGATACCGACTATCGAGCCGACAATTGGTTTAGAGATTCCCCACACTTCCATGGCTCCCGATGCTTGCATCACCACCATTGTATCGGCTTCAATAAAAGACTCACACTCGAAGATGTCATTGAGTCAGACACAATTTTCGCTGATTATATTGATTGTTTCGATGATCCAACACCCACGACTAATAATGCCAAGCTAATTGAGATCAATAGCACCTTCCCAAGACGTGCACTGACCCTTCAGGAATATTATAATCTATATAGTGACTCGTCTGATGAGGAACCCATGATGAGCACATCACTACAACCCGGACCTTCAAATAAGACAACTAGGACTGAATTAACCCCACCCAAAACCACGGTTGCTCCTTCCTCTAGTCGGTTATATAGGGAGAGGAAGTTGAGAATTAATTCCTCGAGGTGTTCCTCGAACTCCTCAAGACACACCACTCTCCTCTCCCTCTCAATGATACATGTTCTAGAAAACCAACTAAGAAAGTTTCCTTCAACATACCAGAGAAGGAATTTTCCAAGGAATCCTCATCGAGTTCGGAAGAGGTGGTTTATATGAGTGAGCTCAGTTCGGCTGTTCTTAAACCATATCTGAGCAAGCAGCCGTGTGTCGACCCTTATTGGACGATCCCTACACCTCACTATTACTCATCTGAGGACGATTTCGACATCGACACATATGTATATTATGCATCTCACCAGATGGTTCATCACAAACCTGCTTGATCATTGTATATTCTTAGCCCTCCTTGTGTATATTTTCTTTCTCTCCATCCCTAGTGATTTGAATCACTCGCCCTAGATTCATATCATTTCATTTTATGGCTAGAATATTTCATGCACACGCACAGTGACCTAACTTGGACAAACACCAAACATGTAGCTCTTCATTGATGAGGTGGTGAGGAAGTAGAATCTTTTAGCTTGGAGTAGCACACAAGCGGAAACATCGGTCCTCCTCTAGGGAGGGTAGTGCATCTCAACCTAGTCTAGTTGTGTTGACGTCTAAGGACGGGATGCTGTGGGTTGCAATAAAGCTTCAAAAGAGGGATAGTCTACTGGCTCAAGGAGAAAAACTCATTATGTACATGTTGCACCTTGTATATATGTCAAAAAAAGAAGAATAAAAATGCAGAATCTCCAAAAGTGGACAAGCCTGATTGAAAAGTAAAATGCCTGGCGGAGTGTATATACAAGTATACAAGACCAAGAAGAGCTTCAAAGCTTTCAGATGTATGACTTGGCTACACTAGTCAAGCTTCCAAGGATAGGTAGCTACACTGGTTATCATCCATTATTCTCTCCACCCCCTCTTCTTGAGCCGGTTGCACTTGAACTTAGAAGAGGATACCCCGCTCCTCGAGGAAAAAGTTACTGGACTGAGGAATTAGAGTTACCTTATTAGAGAAGGTTGTTTCTTTGCCATTTCTGATGTGGAGATCTATACTCCACTAAGTACAAGTAAGATCCATAGTCATTAGAATTTGCGTATGAGGATTTGTTCTAACTTGATTGTTGAGGCGATTTGAATTGAAGACTTGTGGAACTTAAAGTCGGTTAGGTCATAAATTCAATTCCCAATAAGGTCCTGCCACATTATTAATCTAAAGGTCGAGTCATGCTCCATTTCCCCCTTTTGCTCATGACCTTGGTATGGAACCCAAAATTATTTCACCTTTGTATTTCATTTTAGTTGCTCGGGGACAAGCAAAGGTTTAAGTATAGGGGATTTATGACTCTGTGATTCATCACTCTAAAAGTTGGAAATAGAGCTTTGTTTTCGAGTAATTAGCTGTATTTCTCCATCTATTCCACATAATTATCATTCATGCACTTATAAATAAAACCTGTATTTTAGCATTCAAAATCACATTAAATAAGGAGCTAAATTCACGTGTAAAATTCACCTGTTAGTAGCTAAAATCACATATTTGTATATATTTTATACTAACTCCAAATCCAATAATATCAACTCTATAGTGTATATATTACTAATACTAATAAAAGAAAAATTCAAAAAATTCTAACTTGTAAAATTGACCAATAAAATCCAAATCCAGGTTTGAAACTAAGAACCTTAAAACACACATATCTCTCTCATATGGTATCCGATTTAGATCTACTCACTTTTAAAGTAATATACATTCAAAGATCTTAAAAACAAGATCAATTTTGTAAAAATCAGAGATCATATGTGAAACTTGGATTTTGGGCCCCTATTATATATTGTACATATTGACCAAAAATACCCTTCTTTTTATCTTTTTATTTTCTTAATTATTAAAATCTAAAAAAATTAGATAAAGTTATAAATATTCCTTTCATATTTCATCTAACTTTATTTTGATTTTTCTCTTATTTAAAAATGATGAAAAATACAAAAAAAATAAAAAACGGTATTTTATACCACCCAAAAATACTTTTTTTATACAAAATGACTTCTTTTGATTTTGATCCTTCACGAAAATTGTAGATCTCGTCAAGACGAGCAACTTTTTTGTTGACCACTTTTTGATTTGACCCTTTTTGTTTTTTCTTTTTTATTTTCTTTACATTTAAATTTTGAATTTTCTAGGTGTGACACGTAGTAGTTCCTGGAGCCACCACATGTCACTTCATTTTTTTATTATTTTTGGAATTTTATTTATTTATTTATTTATTTTATTTATCTGTTATCATAATCATTTATTTTAATTAATTAATTATTTACATTTATTTATTTATTTTTATTTTTTAATATTTTCATCTACATTTATTTTCTCTTGTTTATTTTTAGTAGCCTACTTATTTTATTTTTTTATTTTCCTCCTTTTACTTCTTCTCCATTTACTTGTTTCCCACTCTAAATATCCACTTCCTCCACCATTCCTCTATTTTCTCCACTTCTTTTCTAACTCCCTCCTTTTTATTCTCTTCTCCTCCCTCATTTTTAATCATCCGCCGAAATCAAAAGAAAAAGGGAACCACCAGCTCATCCTGCGTGATGGTGACAGCGATCGAGTAAGTCTTCGATGCAATGACGGTTTCCATCGTGTTTGGCAAGATCTGAGGCAGGGAGATCAACCTCGTCACAGCCGTATTCAAGCTGCATAGCTTCTCCGATTTTTTGCCAAACCAAATCGAGGCCATGACGGGAGCCGCGCATCGCATCCCCACCCCACCATCAGGCGAAACCACCACAGGTAAGTATCCCTCTACTTTTTTTTATTTTTTATCTAATGTCTATTTATTATTTTTCTTCTTGTTCAACATTCATCCTCACACCAACTTAATCCTCCGTTCATCACACCTCCATAGTTTTATCACTTTATTGTTTTCTTTTTAAGAAAAAAATATTAAAAAAGGGAAAAAAAGAATTTTTTTGCAGTCCGCCGTCCAGACTTGCACATCCGCCTCCTGATCGTACCATCATCCCTCTTCTCTCACACCTTCCCCTCCATCCAAGATCGTGGCTGGAGCATAATTCCTTCTCCGTCACTATTGGCACAGGAGTTCCATGCCAACTACAGCTCCATTTTCAACCAAAGTCGAGGCCCCAAACTGCGAGCATTCCTATCTTTTCCATTTGCAGGACATCTTCATTGTTCACAGTTGCAGAACCTTTTCGATTCTGACGAAGAAGATCGTTCAACTGCACCGTTTCCACGCTAAGAGCAGCCCCACGGATTTGTCGATGAAGTCACGCAGCGGCTCACAAAGAGGAATCAAGTCCCCTCGGTCTTTATTCGCCGACCTTGGATGAAGAAGAAAGGGACGCAGCTTCAGAGCTTCACGCTAAGCACATGATTGGCACCTCCACCATTGCCATTCCATTCCAAGTTCTTTGTCGGCCGTTGCTCCTCTGCAGCGCCCCCTACGCGAGTGCAACTCCTCCCCTGCTGTGCTCAAATCACGAATGAACCCGTCATTTCCACCACCGCAGCAGCAGATTTGCTGACCACCGCCGCACGAGCGGCCGCGCACACAATGTTTGTAGGCATGCCCAGCCGCCCTCCTCACTGCTGCAGCCTGCCAGTGCCCTCGGCTAGCCCCGCGGCCGCGACTTCTCCTCCGCTGCGACTTTGCGTCCAACCGCCCACGCACACCAGGCCACTGCTTCCTCGTCGTGTCCTCGTGCGCCGCCTGCACGTGCAGCTCCCTCACACCTCCTGCGCGCAGGTGTCGCCCATCCACCGCTCCTTCGCTCCACCTGCACCAGCCCGCTCCACCTGCACCAGCCCGCTAAACTGAGCACCGTCCACTGCGAGCTTCCGTTCCTTGCGCGGCCATGCCACAACCCGTTGCAGCCCCCACGTTAGGGCGTGGGCCGTCAACCGCTCGCCCTTGCCCTAGACATGCACAACAAGGAGGAAGAGACGACCAATCAAACTTTATTTGGGAAAACTTATGCCCAACACCCTCCAAAGTTTTGGTAATTACATGTCTCCTTAAGCAGAACTTTTTCTTGTTGAAACTTTATTTATGTATTGCATTGATACCCTCACAATGTTTCTTCTATTGGAACCTCTATTTTGCATAATTTTTTAGATCTAATAGATGCATTGTGTTGTTCAACTAATGCTGCATATTTTGATTATTTATTCATAATTTTATGAGCATTAGATCATTTATTAAAAATCAGACTTTGCAATTCAATGATAATTTTCCCATTTATACTCTGAAATTCATACGCTTTTATTTCTTGCTTTAAAAATTCTCAAAAAATCAAAATGATGAGTTAGTTGTGCTTTATCTCATACCCAAATTTCATTGAAATTAGAGGTGTCTGCTTTGTAAAATAAATTATTGAGTTAATTATGTCATTGATTTTTAGTCGTCCACAAATATTATTTTTGTGAAATTTTAACTCCCTTATATTTCTAATTAAAATATCTATCTGGGATAATTTTGCTTCAGGATAAATTGATTTCGTGAGTTTATTAGGAATTAAATACTCATAGTCACTCTATTTTCAGTAAAAAATCATAAAAAATTAATATATTGTCAGGATATTCCAAAAAATTAGTGTAGCTTCACTACATCATATTTCACTTTCAATAAAAAAATTTATAATTTTTGCATTATGTTTGCATGAAAAATTACGTAAAAATTCTAAAAAGTTTACATTTTTCATTGTTGTGTATTAAATCCAAAAATTCTAAAAAATATATTTTTCATTCAATATTCGATTAGGTTTCTAGGAAAAATATAACTTAGCCATAGTGACTTAAATTCATATTAAAAATTAATTTGGCTAAGTAGATTATTTTCATAATAACCTAGTTTAGTCGCATTTGTGCATTTACATTTTTATTGTATAAAAATTTACAAAAAATCCGCTTGGAAATCCGTGAGCTAATTCACCTAATTTGATTTGAAGTTGTACCTTTGCCTCCTTGAGTCGACCTTGGGGCTTGCCCAGGTTAAAAATACATCAAATTATGCATTATTTAATTCATCGATTCGTGAGATCAATTTTTGATCGATCCCGATTGCCCGATTACAACAAATGCGACACATTTTTTAAGTTAAAAGGGCGAATTCAACTATCATCAGCCCACACATTGCTTCTGAAGAACATTGGATAGAGAGCTCAACATATAACATCGAGCCAATGAATGATCTTTATCATATTTTATATTTCATTTTAATTCATATACTAGCATAGAGTTTGCATGCTTGTTTTTAGTGAGCACATAACCTATGCGTTCCACAGAGAGAGCAAGATCCAAATTTTGGAGCCAGTTGGATAGTTCAGTGTGGTCAACTAGTTAACCTCCAGAAGCTTGCTGAGTGGGTTCATGAATTTCATATCTGATATGAAGAAATGCATTTATTATATCATATAAATACTTATATATTTATACTTTAACTCTTTATCAAGGAACTTAAATCAATGTTGTTTTGCTTTTAATACTTTGAAATTCCATTCCCTTATTAAACTTTTCAAGCAAGAGTTATACTTACCATCATATTTCTATCAAGATATGGGATATCCTTTTAACCTATGTTACCCACCAATATGAGAAAATGTAGCTCGGTTTAAGAAAGCGGAAACTCTTTCCGTCTTGTAAATCCAACTCGGAGTTCCCAATTTGGTCTTTAACACTCGAGCCCACCACTCCAAAGGTGACGTTAACTCCTTGTTAATTGAACCAACTGTCATTAGGAATAATACTCATTATGTGCAATCCAATACCGCCCTAATAATACTAGGAACAATATTGGGGTCACTACGCATATAACCTATCTCTTTTAAGAAGCAAAGAGCTCGATCTATGTAAATTTGTACGTCGGAGCTATGACATCACATAGGCATCTCCACCACACAATCCATGGAGATGGAACCCCTAACCTTCACGGGATAACATGGATGTCATCTTATGATCCTTCATATCACGTTCAAATTTTAGTCAATCATTTAGAATCAAGTTATTATGATTTATTTTCTAGGGGAATTTTAGTTCTATTAATAATAGGTTCTTTAATTTAATCGGATTAAGATATTTTAATCATATTAAGTTAATCATCTATCTAATGCAACCAACAAACAACTCATTTGCTTGATATTACTATATACTATATACATTTTTATTATTCCAATTAGTTGTTTAAAGTACGCTGAGATTTCTCACGCTACCCCTCATTGAAACAGATCCAACCAGTCGTACAGATAATGCTAATAGAGCGCTTCCACTATAAATGCACCACATGGTACTAATTAAGAAACCCATTATCATATCAATGCTTAGACATCATAAGCGCTTCAATTCAAGACAACACAATTGCTACAAATTGTACTAAGAATTTTATCGATCTTTCTTAAATGTGATACTATATAATAATCACTCACAAATTTAGGTATCTTAAAATATTTTCAATTCATGAATTTCTAGTCATATCAAGCAAACAAGTTTGTTTTGCATGTAAAAGTTGAATTACAATTATTGTATTTTCAAACTACGGTTTGTCATGAGGCATTCATTCAATATGAGCCGATGGTTGTCAAATACTTCTCTAAATAAATGCGTCATCATCTAATCAGGGCAATTTCATAATTTCCATGATTAATATTGAATGATAAACATATTAATTAAAGTCATAAAGATGAGCTAATCATCTTCCGACCTATCTCCCCTAAATATGTAATATCTATAGCAAACAGAGTCAAAATCCTGTGAAATAAATTCGAGAGGTTTGTTAGTCAAATTATTAACAATATTAATGTGTTTATAACATATTTTATGATGAAAATTGCGTTAAAAGTTTATTTAATTATAGATCTGAGTTTTCATGCAAAAATAAGAACATTGTAGGAAATTTTAGAATCTAAAGTGATGGCCATTTGTTGCCAACATTTGGATAATATTTTAGGGACATGTTCATACATTTTAAACACATTAATATCGTAAAATGTCATTTAAATAGGTCAAAACAATATTTTTTCATACAAGCAAAAATCAAATCGAAAATTGCATCAATGCGAGCAATAACAAGTTCTTATGCATCCGATATCCAAAACCATGTACCCTTTAGCTTTGCATCACATCCAAGACCTTCGACCAAGGCTCTGATACCACTTAAAGGTGAGGGTTTGTACCTCACATATCACAAAATCATGGAGATTGCATCATATGCGATATAGGTCGACTAGTCACATTAGTCATAGGGGCAACCGAAATTTAAATTTTTTGATGAAACCACATGACATGGGAACCATTTCCATGTCATTTCATAAAGGTCGGACACATGTATTTGGGTCACCTCTTGAAGCATGATCATGATATATGAATCTCTAAGCAAAGGGACCTCCTGTCTCAAGTCCGATCCAATGAAGTGAGGACTTGTAGGCACATAGATGAGATACGTGCTTCCCACAATATGAGTAGATGACCCAAGTAAAGGAACTTTTAAGTTCACCTCGTGAGATATTATGCCTCCTTCATGAGTACAAGCACCGAAGAAGATGGAGATCCATGAGTAGTTAGTTCAGCAGCATAACGACATTGCGATGACAATAAAGCTCTCAACAAACTCTAGGATAGATGACCAGTAAGGGTTGAGAGAGAGATATGGCATGTAGAGAGAGTGAGTGAGATTTTGCAACTTTTGCTTCAACTTAATCATGTAAGAGAAAGAGCTTGGGTTAGCTTTTCTTTTATAGCAAATTGGATGGTGGAGATGCACTCCTAATTGAAATCAATGATCAAGTTTATGTTGCAATAATTTGCAATATTACAATTAATTTTATAAGGAAAAATAATTTCAAGATATTTTTCACCAAATTAATTCATTTAAAATCAATCTCCTCGTAGAAGAAAGAGGAAAGAAGAGATCCTGGTCACCATGATGTCTCCAACATGTCCGTCCACAACAATTAGGAGTGGAGGGTTCTCCAATTCATTCCTTAATTCGTGAGATCTCAATCTCCACCAAAACTTCTCCATGTGTAACAATTTTATTGCTTTAATATTAAATAAAATAATTCTCAATTATTTTGTGATAATTTCAATCATATCATTGATGAATAAAAATCATATTCAATGACCCGATATTAAATGTAAATCATGTTTACATTTAACTGAACAATGTGAATCCAATTCACATTTAATTGTATAATGTGAATCCAATTCACATTAACTAATAAATTGTAAATCATATTTATATGTAAATCACTCTATGATATTGCGAATCACATGTACAATATTTATGATTATTGTGGATAGTGTTATCCACATTAATCTTATCTATGATAATTAAATCTAATTTAATTTTCTTATATGCCTCTCTACAAATATCCAAATAATGTGAATCATATCCACATCATTAATGATAATTAACTCCCACTTAATCATCAATTTTTCAATGCTAAGAAATGTTTAATCAAGTCAGACAGAATATCTAATCTTCTCATTTCATCTGAATCATGTTCAAATCAATTTCTAACATTTGGACTAAGATTAGATAACTAACCTACTTATTAGAGTTATTAAAATCCAAAACATGTTTCATCGCTTACTCAGAATGGAAGTGTCACAACTACTCAATCGATTAAGATCACATCAATCTCAATTATTCCTAATGTTCGTACATTCGTCATACATGAAGTCATAGAATAAACCAAAAGTTCTGATCACATTTGAATTGTCTTCTTCAGGGTTTTATCATTAAGTTTCTCAATTGATAATTGGAAGTTGGTACAGATCATATTCTTTCCAAAATAATATACCATACCTACAAATCTTGTCATGCTTCTAAAGCAAGACGATCATCGATGGAATTTGGTTGGTCTCAGTATCTCATAAGTGAGCTCGTGTCTTCTAGTTCAGTAATGAACCTGTATGATCCCTCTGAGAGATCATATTACTCACATGCCCTTGTATGCATACCAGTTCTCCAGTATATATACCTTTATTAGGTCATCAAACTAATGGTCCACCTAATGTACATTCTCAAACATACAGTAATACATAATTCATATGCCCTTTTATGCACACTTGCTCACCGGTGTATAGACCATGATTAGATCATCAACCTAATGGTCTGCCTAATTTACATACTCAGACATATAATAACACATCTGTCTATGATTATGGGATTCTTTCCTATATCGTAATAACATACAATATAGGTCTTGGTTATCTCGATATCGATAAGTCAACTCTTTGATTTTATTTTTCTGACACCTTCAAATCTCCATTCCTATGTAGAGGACTTGCAGCAATAGGCCAGTCAGATAACAACCTTTGGAGTAGGGATTGCCATCTCCTTCTAAAGCTAGACATCCTTTATTGACAATCATTTGTCGGTGCTATATGAGTCCTCAATCTAACTCTTTAGATATTTTCTCAGTACTGGCCTCTATGTTCTAATAACTGAATAAATAGTTGTATGATTATCATCATAGCCATAGTCCATAATCCTAATTGTATGATGTGACCTTATAAGTGCATTCACCAAGGTTTTAAAAATCGGTCCGGACATTGAACTGGTTAGTCTTCGGTTTGGTCCAACCGGATCGGACCATCAGTCCAAACCGGTTGTATCGGTGATGATCTCAGCATGACATCATCATTCCTATCGACTCGGAAAAAACCAGACTGAGCTTAATTTACTGGTCCAACCGATCGAACCAGTTTTTGAACCGATAAAGCCAGATACATATATGTAAATATGTATTTTTTTATATCAATGAAATCATCATTTAAAATGTCAAATCTTTCAACAGGAAAACATGATTGTCTATTTCGAATAAAACTCTACAAAAGGTAGTCACATTTTCTAGCATTATATGTGAATGTAATATTGTAATAATTTATTTATAGTTGTTTCTAGAAAATTACTCCAAGAAAGTAGTTGCACAAGCTATATTCCAAAAAAGAGAGGGACATAACTGAAATTGCAGAAGTTAATAAGGGTACAAGTGATAAAAACCCTAATATTTCATTATTTAAACCTTTATTTTTTAAAAATACTAAACCATCAAAATCGGGTCAATCCGGGTCAATCGGTCCAACAACTCGAAGTTAACCTGGTCCAACCATCGGTCTGACTCGATTTTTTATTTTCTTTTTCTTTTTTAAAATTAATTACCTAAAACCGGCTAAACCGATCGGGTTGGGGCCAGTTCCCGATCCAACCAGTCCGACCGACTGACCGATTTGGTTTTTTAAACCATGGCATTCACTCATTAATCTCAGATACGGAATGAAAAAATAATTCAATTTTATTGACATATAAAAAGATTAAAATAACATTTTCTTGTAGAAATGGTTTGCCCTGGGCTCACATGTCTAACAATCTTCCACTAAACCCCAAAACCATTCTAGTACAATCTTTAAAACCATGCATTACATGTGGATCAGAAACCTTTTAAGATGAATGTTTGCTAAGATGATCAGTGACATTATTGACAGAGGACACCTTGGTGATGATGATGCCACCATTCTTTTGAATCTACAGAATGATGTGGTATTTTCTTTCCACGTGTTTGTTCTTTTAATGCCATATGGGTTCCTTCACATGAGCTATGGCTTCTGTGTTATTGCAGAGCAGTAGGATCAAAGTATCAGAGGAAACTATGCCAAGTTCAAATATGAACTTGCACAACCACACCATGTCCTTCACAACATCCGATGCAACAATGTACTCGGCTTATATTGTTGAATCAACCGTAGTATCTTGCTTCGCTTCTCCAGTTCATAACACCACCGTTTAGTAAGAATATGAACCCTGAGTTGACTTGCGGTCATCAATGTCAGATGGTAAGTCTATATATGTGTACCCTAAGACTTGGAGGTCACCATCTCTATAAACTAAGATGTAATCTTGTGTCCTTCTCAGATACCCATAGAGGTTCTTCATAGCATTCCAATGTTATTCTCTATAGCAGGATTGATAACGACTTACCACTCCCACTAGATGGGATCTGATCTTGTGCACATCATGGCATACATTAGGCTTCCCACAAGAGTTGCGTAAAGGGATCCAACCATGGCCTTCTTATCCTCGATACTTTGAGGAGCCATCCCTTTAGATAGGTGTAAATCGTGTCTTAAGGGAAGAAAGCCTTTCTTGGAAATTTTCATATGGAATCATTCCAACGTCTTCTTAATGTACCCATGTTGAGACAATCTCACAATTCTATTTTCTCTATTTCTGAACATCTCTTGACCCAAGATGTATGGGGCCTCTCCAAGATCTTTCACCTCAAATGTGTGCGATAGCTAGATCTTAACATTAGTTATTATTCTTGTATCATTCTCAATGACAAGGATGTCATCTACATAAAGCACAACGAATAAAATGAAACTCCCACTAAGCTTCTTGTACACACATGGTCCATCAAGATTATGAATGAAATCATATCTCTTTATGGTTTCATGAAGTCCGATTTTCCATCTATAGAAGCTTGTTTGTGTCCATAGATGGACTTCTTCAGCTTATCCACTTTGCCTTCCTCAACTATAATGCCATGGGGCTGTTCCATATAGATATCCTTCTCAAGTTATAAATTGAGGAATGCAATCTTGATGCCCATCTGCAAGATGTCGTAGTCAAGATGTGTAGCTATAGCTAGCAGTGTACCTCTGATTTGGATACGAAGATGAAGTGGATAAGCAGTCTTCGAGGCCCCATGACGAAATAGCCCCTCTTACATGGTAGACTTAAGCTTATACACAAAAGAGAATGTCTTGTTGTAATCAATGCATTCTCTATATATGTAGTCCTTGGTTACGAGCAGTGCCTTGAAGGTCTCTACCTTCCCATCAAGTCCCATCTTTCTTTTAAAGATTCACTTATATCCAATGGGTTTTACGCCCTTAGGTGGATCCTCTAGGATCCTTACATTGTTCTTATGAATGGGGTCTAGTTCAACATTCATTGCTAACATCCATCTATCCATATCATTGTTCGCAAGTGCTTCATCAAATGAAGTCAATCATTATCAAACTCTCCTAATACATGGAATCCAAACATTTCAGGTGGTATAACTACCCTCAAACTCCTTTGAAGAGGTACTTTTTTTTATCTTCATTTACTTTTTCAGTTTTTGGTTCAGGAATCTCAGTATCCTCAAGGGATGCAATGAGTTCCTTTACTTCATTCTTGTCTCAACTTTTAAGGAAGTAATCTCCTGACAATTTCACATCCCTAGAGACAAATATCTTTTGAGTCTTAGGATCGTAAAGTTGGTATCCAATACCATCCTTTACATATCCAATGAAGCAGCACTCCCTAGTGTGAGATTCCAGCTTACTTATGTCCACATTCTTGGCAGGACCAGGCAACCCCAAATCCTCAAGTGGCTAACAATGGGCTTGGTTACAAATTAAAGCTCATGAGGGGTTTTGGGGTACATATTTGGTAGGAAACTTATTAAGGATATATATATATATATATATTGCAGTCTCTAATGTATATCCCTAGAAATCAAGAGGTAAATGTGCTTTAGTTATCTTTGATATGAATGTATCCATGGTGGTCTTGTCATGTCTTTCAGGAACCCCATTTAGTTAGGGAGGTCCACGAGGAGTGAGATTATACAATTGCTCACTCTTTAAGTTATTCCTTGAATTCATCTGAGAGGTACTCGCCACCTCAGTCAGATTGAATTCATTTAATCTTCATATCGGTTTAGTTCTCAAGTAAAATCATGAGCTCTTTGAACTTTTTAACGGTTTCAAATTATGCCGCAATATGAAGATAAACCCATATCATGAATGGTCATCAATAAATATCAAATAATATTATATCCATTTTGAGTTGCAGGTACAGAAGGGATCACATACATCGTTATGCATTAGTTCAAGTATACCCTCGCATCCTATACCCTTGTTTTGAAAGGGTGTTCTAGTCATTTACATCGAATGCAGCGTTCACAAGTATGTAAACTTTAGACCTGTACAAAATCTAAGTGTCCATATTTCACTAATCAATTGTTCCTATCAGTAGATAAATGACTAAGCCTTTGATGCCAAATCATGGTTAAATGATTTTCATCCTCTCTAGATCTTTTAGGGTTCTTATTGTTTGACATGCGATCCCACAACGAGTGATTACACAATAAATGTTATTTCAAATCATTCCCTAATTTGAAATGAAGAATAACAAAGTTGTATAATAGGTTCCATAGTATAATTAGGGTTATGTACCATGGCCATCTTAATGATCATACAACTGTTGACTTAATTGTGGAATCATAGAGGCTGGTGCTTGGATGAATATCTAAAGAGTTAGATTGGGGACTCATCAAGTACCTTCAAATGATTATTAAGAGATGATCCCCAACCTAAGTAGGAGATTGCAATTCTTTCTCTAAGGGGCTGATATCTAATCGATCTCTTGATGCAGGTCTTCTACATAGGAATAGAGATTCAGAGGTGTTAGATAAGTTTGGTCAAAGAATTGACTTAACGAGATCGAGATAACCAAGTCCTATGTCGTATACTGTCACAATATAGGAAGACATCCTCTGACTGGAGACATATATGTTACTATATGTTTGAGCATGTACATTTGACAGACCGATATGTTGACGGCCTAATCAAGATCTATACACCGGGGCACCGGTGTGCATACAAGGGCATATGAGTAATATGATCTCTCAAAGGGATCGTACAGATTCATTTACTGAACCAAAAGACATGAGCTCACTCATGAAATATTAGGATCAAATTTCGTGCATGGTCATCTTGCTTTGGAAGATAGACTAAATTTGTAGGTTTGCTATATGCTTTTGGAAAGTATATGATCAATACCTAGGTATGATATATGCTTTTGAAAAGTGCATGATGAATCTACGATTCTCATTTTTTATTATTTTATTTTATCTCTATCTTCTAGCAAAACCATCGTAATTATATGTAAATACAATAATTTATCATTGTACATGTCTTTGTTAATATTGCATAATTAGCACTTATTTTACAAAAATAAAAGAGAAAAGAAAAGAAAGATGTATTTAGAATAAATCACAGATTGGCCTAAACCCCGAGAGAGTGTCATTAATTGACCTAATCGACAAGAACTGAGTAGAGAGAGATATGGCATAATGTATATAATACCTATATATAAATATTTATATATTTATGTTAAACTTTGTAAACACTATATTTATTTTTGAAAATTTGTATATAAACCTAATAATAAAATAAAAATAAAATGAAAATTCAAAAACATAAAATAAAATAAAAATAAAATCCACAATCCATTGTACTAAAACCACATAGGTGCACACACCACCTATTTATTTATACATCTATGTAAATTATACAAATCAAATAAAAATCATTTTATATTCCTCAAATGTGTTGTAAATAAATAAAATATAAAATAAAATGTATTTTTGCAAAAATAATAAAATATAAATACATGTATCTAATATAGAGGTATATTATCATAAAAATAACTAAATATTATAGAAAAAAGTTCACAAAATTACAAACAAATTTTGATTCATTCATTTTTATTTTGAATTAATTTACCTTTTTTATATAATATTGTAAATCCTCGCATTGTGATTGGTCCACGACGGATTGTTAATCGCGGTCAACACCTCCTCCCAGCTGAACCGACCTGATTCCTGCTTCATCAGAGCTTCTTCTCCACTTTTCCTGATCGGGTCAGACCTCCATTCATCTTGATTCTTGCGCCCGATTATGCTCCTAAGATCAATGATTCTCGCGGATCCCTAAGCACACTCAGATCATCCTAAAGTTTCGCGGAATCGTTCGATCTTTCTAGACTCTAGAGTTCTCCTATAGATACTCTCCTCCTTCCTTCCTAGCAGAGTATCTCGTTCCTCGTGCCACTTTCATTCCCTGAGCACCTTCAGTGTCGTAAAAAGTATTTAGGTGTCTCTAGGAGGTTGAATCGGTGACCAGGTGAGCTTGCTCAGCTCGTGGCTGGAGCTCTCCGCCGCGACAAGCCGCTTGGCCTTTCGCAGCTTGGTTGAGGCCATAACCTCACCAATCGCATTGTCTGAAGTTTCTGAGCTCATCAGCACCTTCAAGTATCATTCATCTCATACACATTTCCATTTTTGCTTCGATTCAGTCCATCATCTCCGCCGTAGTTAACCCGCTCCGACCAACTGATCGGAGCTCCATCTCAAACACCTCCACGTACCGATCGACACCTCGCATCATCTCCATCCTTCCTTCGTGACCTTTCCACCCTTAGCCTCTCTCAATAGAGTGAGATTAAGGTTTGATCTCCTTCCTCCATATACGCCGTAGATCGAGTCCCCATTCCCCCTCACTTCTTGATGTTTTCCAAGCAATATCTGGACGAAATATATGCCCCCGAGTCTGTTACCCTTTGTAGGCGTGCAAGGGGATCCAACCAAACCTCCTACTGCTCAGGCGAAGTAGTTGTAGGTGGGGGAGAACTATCACACCTATTTAGCCGACCACCACCTCACTGGACTCTTCCAATCGACGTTGAGCACCTTGCCGGAGGTGCTGGACCTTTTGGAACCTCAATCCGACTAGCAGAGCGTCACCTGTAGTCGATTGTAGTCTCACAGCCTTCAGTTTTTCCAGCACCCCCTGTTTCCGTCGGATCACCCTTGTTCTGCCAGATTTGATCCGAACAATTATCTCATGCCCAATTAATAATGGTCAGATTTTATCCACAGTACATGTGAGCTGCACGTCATCGCCAGCTTTATTAATAGTCAAATCCATATTGGTGTAGAATATCAGAGCCGCACGTCCCCGACAACATCAGAGCTGTCAGATCCTTTTCCAAGGGATTATCAGACCTGTTAGAGCCCCCACACGTAGGGATGAGCATGGGCCGGGCCCTACAGGGCCCAGTCCCAAGCCCATTTATGTTTGTGGGCTTTGGGCCAGGCCTAGGCCCACTAAAATTTTTTTGAAGGCCCGGGCCCAAGCCCAACCCAATTATTATGGGTCGGGCCTGTGTCGGACCGACCCATAATGTCTTAAAAATCAATTGGGCTTGGATCGACCCAAAACTTATGAGTCTAAACTTGGTGGGCCCATAAACTTGGCGTACCCTCATTTGGTTATTTTGATTGTAATCTTCGTTATGAAGTATTTATTAGTTATTTAGGTCTTTATTATTTAGTTATCATACTGTTTTGCATGGATTTGGTCATATATATGATTCTACAATATCTAATGGAAAGAGTTTCATAGAGATATTATAGAAACATGTGCAAATAATAGTAAACAAATAGACTGAAAATGTACCTCAAGTGGATTAATCTGTCGACGTCATCAACTCCCTCATTAAATCTAGATGAATATATCAAAGTGAGATATCAAAGTCTAGACACATATGGGCTCTATGCGGGCCAGGCTATCAGGCCTAACGGGCCTAATTTTGGGCTTTTATACGGGCCGGGCTATCAGGCCTAATGGGTTGGGCTAAGCCCGAGCCCGACCCAATTATTAAATGGGCCTACATCTTTGGCCCAAGCCCAGCCCATAAATAATTCGGGCTCGGGCTGGGCCGACCCAGCCCAATGCTCATCCCTACCCACACCCTCAAGAGTATATTACATTTTCTATACTATCTTTCATGCTATGTCGTTTTAGTACAATAAATAAAAAATGTAGTTAAGAACATTTGCAGTAGGACCCTTGTGGTTTATTTATTTGAAGTTCAATCCAATCGAGTTTGAGTCACGCGTGTCTGCGCGTGATTATTGAGATATTTGCAATGTTTGTGCTGAATCTATTATCTGTTATGGAATGAATGTTAAGTTTTCAATATTTGCATATATGCTCCTGTTCGCCTGACTCATGTGCTATGCGTTCTTGATCGGGATAAATTGCAAAGTCAGCCCTTAAGTTTGATTGCGTGTTCTTCTTTAGCCCCCAGAGCTCAAAATATTTACAACAAGGTCCCTTTGCACTATTTTTAACTATATGTCTTTTATTTAGAGTAAAAAAATTAAATCAACCCCAAATATTTCCTAAGAATTCCCTGTAATCTCTGATTGCATGCTTCAATTGGGATAATTTTTCTGGTTGATTTAAATTTATTTCATATTATTAAAAAAATAAAAAACCCCTAAAAATGTCCTATTTGTCTTTAAAAAATTATAAAAATTTGAAAATCCTCCTAAAAATTCTACAAAAGTTATTGTAGTTGTCTTTTAATGTCTTTTAGCTCCAATATTATTTTTTTAAAATTACCAAAAAAACCCTAAAAAGTACAAAACACCTTAAAACTTATAAAAATTATAAGAAATTACAGAAAAAAAATCCAAAAATAGTTTTTAGTCTCCGTTTGTAGATAATTAACTCTACTTTATCATAAAAATCTAATCTAGGAGTTTTGAGCACTTTAATGATTTTTAATTTGCAAATTTCTCCTGACTGGGCACTATTTGTTATGGTTTCCACTGTTTGAATTTTAGAAAATAAAAAAAAACATCCAAAAAATCCCTAAAAATTAATAAAAACAACATAAAACATATAGAACCCAAATATATTTTTATCATATTTTTCTGAATGTTTTTGGTCTATTTGAAAAATACAAAAACATCGCTTGTGAGTGTTCCATTCTTTGTGCATATTTTCTCTCTTATTAAAAAAAATAAAAAATGTACAAAAATTTAAAAGTATTCAAAGAAGATTTTTATTCCTGAAATCACACTACTTAGCTTTTTATTGTGCTCCTTGTGTTCGTCCCTGATCGCTTTACCAGGTAAATAAAAGTAGAGAAACCACTTACATTGATTGTTTTATATCTTAGTGGTTTGAATTGTCTGGTTGATCATTTTGATTGATTGAGGACAATGACGATTGATTTATTTATTCCACTTTAGTCGATCGTAAAAATCGTGTCATTAGAATGGTGTCGTTGCCATGGAGCACGACTTAGTAGTTTGATTTCTCCTTTTGTTTCTATTCATTTTAACTGTTTCTAACCATATTATGCTTGCTTTTTTTGTGAGGAACCGCTTGGAGGACGATTCGGTCTGCTTTGGGAGGGACCAATACATGAGGAGGAGCAGAGGACTGTAGGAGTAGTTATTTTAGATAGAGTTATTCATTTTAGTAAAAAAATCTTGTAATAATCTAGAACTTTTGGACACTTGGACACTTATTATTCAGGTTCTATTTCGCTGGGGATCTCGCCAGGTTTTTCATTGATTTTTCGACTTTTATTTTCTATTTGATTCTTGAGGATTTGGGCCCTAGATTTAGGACTTTTATTTTCTTGAGCTCGGTAATTAGCTAAGGTACAAACATCCTAATAGAATATCTATTCCTATAGAACGTATTTCGACTTAGTCAAATAAAGAAAATGTTAATTTAATTGGTTAAGAGACCACGTATCGTGAGAAGTCGCATACAATGCTAGCAGGTCCCGTTGTGGCGGGCACCAAGAGACTTCTAAGACCAGTCTCAGGTCTCTTTTCTGATTAGTTAACTACCAACTCTTCCCGCTAATAGAAGTTGCTCATCTTAGGGATGATTTACTCGTGCATCATATAGATTAGTTTTATTTCTGTCTTTAAATTTATGCGCAGATCACCCTGCATGTAAAGTGTTGAAGCAAGGAACTATGTCCTCATAGCGATCAAAGAGCGACAAAGGAAGACATAACTCATGCTAAGTATAAAAGTGAAAAGACTCCTATGCTACAACGACTCAAAGAAAAGATTAAAAGAAGAGAAGTCGATGATCCCCCTATACTTAGGATCAAGTAATCCTAAGTATAGTAGACTATACAAAAGGGAAAACCGATGAAGAGAATGTATAGACTCAATGGAAAACACAAAAAACACGATATGAACAACATCACCACCTATACTTAGGTAGAGTATCCCTAAGTATAGGCAACAACGGGAGTGAGGAAAAGAATGAATTTGAACAACACAAATCCTTCACCCCTATACTTAGGATAAAGCACATCCTAAGTATAGCATATATACACTCAGAAAAGGGGTGAACGATAAAACATGAGAAGAAAGAATGAAACGAAAGTATATACAAGAGGTAGTGAGCTCATGCATCAGACATAAAAGATGGAATCAAACGATCATCGTCTGATACCACAGATATAGAATCCATAACATACAAGAATGTATAATGATCTAGATATGGCTTCAGCAACTGTCCGTTCACAACAAATGGCTGTGCGTCGGATGACAACCCAAATACGATAATACTTCCATTGTCATGCACAGCTCTCACGATAAACGGTCCTGACCATTTGGTTTTCAATTTTCCTGGAAACAGCTTCAACTTAGCATCAAACAACCAAACTTTCTGATCAGGAGAGAATCTTCCTTTGAATGTGTCTATCATGCCAACACTTGACTTTATCCTTATACATGAGTGAGTTATCATATGCAAAGTCTCGGAATTCCAATAATTTATTCAGATCTAACTTCCTGTTCTTTCATGACTTCTCATAATCAAGATTGCATACACGGAGTACCCATAAAGATTTGTGAATTAATTCCACTGGCAGGTGGCAAGTAGTTTTCTCCTAATCCTTAGGGGCGATAGCAACTTGGTTGTATCCCGAGTACCCATCCAAGAAGCAAAAGAACTCTTTCCATGCCAACCTCTCAATAATCCGATCAATAAAGGGCAGTAGAAAGTGATCCTTCTTGGTAGCTGAGTTCGTGCATCGGTAATCTACATAGACACACCATGAAGTAGGTACCCGGGTCGGAATCTCCTCACCTGATCATTCTTTACAATCGTAATCCCGGATTTCTTCAGGACCACATGTAAAGGGCTGACCCACTTGAAATTTGAAATGAGATATATAAAGCCAGCATCACACCATTTTCTGATCTCCTTCATGACAACCTCCCTTAGATTTGGATTAAGACAATGCTGACATTCACGGGAGGGTTTATAATCATCCTCTAGGTAGATATGATACGAGCACAAAGCTGGATTAATCCCATGAAAATTCAAGATATTCCATCCTATGGCCTTGCGATTTCTCTCAAGAACCTTTAACACGTGAGATTGTTGTTCAGCAATCAACTACGTGCTGAGGATGACCGAAAACATTTGAGGGGGTCCTGCAAGAAAGGCATATTTCAACGTTGATGGTAAAGCCTTGAGCTCAGGTGGGGTTTGAATTGGCTCTACAATAACCTCTGCTACTGCATTGGTAGACGGTATATGATCTGTACTCTGCGGACTGTCCACCTTGGCTACTAACGGCTTAACCAATAAAATATCTGATAGATCTGCAATGAATGATCTCTGCTCAGAAAGGAGGGGCTCATTAGGATGTTCAACATTCTTATTAATTCATGGTTCAGATATCTTGACAACAATCTCAGAAAGATGTCTCTCATCTATTCATAAAATAAGAATTTCAATGCATGGCTCAAATATCTGTACTTCAGAATTCTCAGAATGAGGCCTATCATGAGTAATCTCAGAGAAGTGTATCAAAGGAATATTATAAGGTGCCTCTAAAAACTCAGATTGATCCTCAGAAATCAGCTCAAACTTCCCATAAGCAACTAGTTCAATTGGACCACTAAGGAAACTCATATCGACTGTGCTTTCCATAGAGTCCTTTTGGGAAAGGAACTCCTGGGTATCTATAAAATCAATGAAAAGATTTGTCTCTTTGAATTCAACAAGAAAATCACAGTCATCTGGCTATGATATAGCTTTCTCTATCTCATCTACTGCACGTGGCTGTGATGGTCGAGGATCAGAGATCGTCTCAATTTTTACCTTGTCACGACGAGAGTGAAAGATGATCTCTCCAGTACCATAATCAACTACTGCTTCGGTCAATCAGAGGAACAGTCGACCTAGTATCATCGGGGTATGGAGTAACGGTGCAAGTGTGTCCATATCCATGACAACAAAATTAACATGGAACTTCATTCCCTGCACAGTTACAATAACACCCTATAAAATGCCTCTTGGCCTCTTAATCGATCTATCAGCAAATTGAAGGATCATCCTAGTTGTTTTAAGAGGACCTAACTAAAATTCAGTTAGTAAAGAGGAAGGCATGAGATTGATGGAGTAACCACCATCGAGAAGAGCACGATCAAATTCTTGATCAAAGATATAGCAACGGATGTGAGGTGCTCCCTTGTCTTTCTTTTTAGGTGGGAGGTTACTGATGGCATGATCTGTGGCCATGGTCAGGATGTGTTTCTCTATTTCCTTTCGTCTGTTCTTCCTTGGTTGATGCTTTTGTGTACATGCCTCTTTCATTCCTTTTTTCACTGTAGGCATACATTCCATGGCCTTAAGGAGTGGTAGCTTTACAAAGATGTTCTGTAAGATCTCAACCACCCCAGGATCAGATAGGGCTGTTTTTAATTTTTGAATTTTATTTGATTTGAGAACAGAAGGAAATGACACTAAATCAGAATAAACATTCAAACGTTCATTTCCATTATTCAAAGTAGAATTCTCATGTACAAAAGGATAACCAGAATCAGTTTGTACAGTGTTGTCCAAATCAGGTGGAGGAAAAACATAATCTAAAACAGAACGGGATGCTGCTGTTAGCGAAGAGGAAGAATATGCGGCTGATATATTCTCCCTTGCTGATGGTGATCTACATATATATGGTGAAGGTGGTGGTGAAGGCAGTGAAACTCCATACTTGGATGCTGCTACACTGGTTCTCTCAACCGCTGTTGAAAAAGATGATGTAGAAGATGACGCTCTCTCAGTGGTTCGATCTCCCAACCCCAACTGGTGTGTAGGTGGCTGCAAATCCTACCGCTCTTGAGATGAATGGCATCGGATAAACATGTAAAATCAAGGAACGTACCTATCTCGGGGGTGGCTGTGCTATTGGTACTTGCTCCTTGCTTCTGAAATTATTAGGGTTGGCTTCGACCAGTGCTGGAATCAGTGTCTTGGTGGTGGTCAGGTCATCAATCCGCTGAGTCAGTTAATTCATGTTCTTCATAAGAAATGCAAGTTGGACCAGTGCTGGGTTAACTGAAGGGGCCTTAGGTTGCTCATTGACTGGCTGTCGCCGATACTGATAATACAGAGGCTGTTGGTAACCATACGGATTCTGATAATGAGGAGGAGGGGGAGGATACTGTCCATTATATGCATAGATTGCTGTTGTGGCTGAACTTGTCTCCAATTTTAGAACTGCGGTGGAGACTAAAAGTGAGACTGGAACTGCTAGTGTTGGTACTGCTGATGTCTGCCTCCCTGAAGCTGGTGGGCAGGTCTCTGACCCAGCTATGAACCCAACTGGCCTTGCCTTGATGGACGGAGTTGGATTCGCTCACGGTCGAACCAGATATCGTTCGCCATCTGAATGATAGGCAGAGGTGGAGACTGCTGCTCATGAATGTAGGCTACTTCCTGTTGGTATGTAACTATTTGATGTGCATGCGGCTGAACCTGATTAGGTGTCTGCACATAGTAGACATGCTGAACTGTGGATGGTCCTCCGATACTTTACTGGGTGGAAGAAGTCTGCTCCCTAGTAGAGGTATCGACTACCGCACTCACACTATGAACTGCACTGATCTTACTCACAAGAAGCTCTAGGTGCTTTGTTATGTCATCCAGCTTATCCAGGTTCATCATCCTCTGCTCGATCACTTGAAGCTTCTTAAGCTCCTTGGATCGTTTCTAAAAAATGTCCACTTTGGATGGGTGATTTCCAATAATGGTTCGATCAGAACTGTCCACTATATCCACTTCTCGTGACGCTGTCATATTGACATCCTTGTGGGGTACTATAGGGGTGGTGACGGGGTGCTTCTGAAAAGCACATGAAGAAGAAAGAGCTGCTGAACTCTCCACCATCTCCTAAAAAATTACCAAAGGACATCCTCGTCCTTATTGAAGTGACTCCCCCTACAAGCGACATCTACCAGCTTCTGATTCTCTATGCTTAAACCCCCAAAGAAATTTTGTACAAAGCTGGTCTTTGAAATATCATGATGGGGGAATTTCTCCGTCAGATCTTTGAATCTTTCCCACGCCTTGTGAATAGGCTCTTTAGGCATCTGGGAGAAATTAGCAATCAAGGATCGCATTTGGTTGAGTCGTCCGAGCGGATAATATTTGTTCAGAAATGTGGACCTCAACTCTTCCCATGTAGTGACAACCTTCCCCAAGTGATTTAACCAATATAAAGCTTTGCCCATCAGACTGAATGGAAAGGCGGTCATCTACACTACCTCTATTGGGACATTTGGGTAGTGTACTGCTCCACAAATGCGATCGAACTGCTGGAGGTGTATATAAGGTTCTTCATTAATACTTCCATGGAATATTTGGAGAAGAGGAAAAATAGCAGGCTTAAGCTCAAAATGCCCATGAACTGTAGGGATATGTATCCAAGAATTTGTTTGTCCTGCCCCTAGATTATAAGCATCCTTTAATGTAGGCTTAGCCCCAGGTTCTATGTGAGGTTCTTCTCCCCTATTCCCAAGGGTTTCTGTTATCCCCCTCTCTCCTATATTCTCTTTCTTGTCTCATCTCGAGAATCATATCTCTCAGTGTGGTCTGACCTATACTGTTAACTGGCTTGAATTGATTGGATGGAGGCTAACATGGTACTGTTGAGCTCTCTCTGCTTCGACATGGTTCCCTTTCCCTTTGGTGGCATTAAGTATCCGGCGTCTGACTCTGAAAATATGCATGCCACTCGATTAGTGCTCAGAATTGACGGAGTCTCAGATATTAATTCGAGATTAAAGCCAATCTCAAATAATGGGTTGATGGATGTTGCGAAGGGTGAATAGGGATAAGAAGAATATTTGTGAAGTGAGTCTCCCTGAATAGAAGGTGAACGGCTCGGAGCGTAGAATGAGTTCGCAAAGTCCGAACGACAAATACTCCGGCCCAACATCTTTGATAGCAATAGACATGATGCCAGAGCACAAAGGTCAATGCAAGAGTGAAAGTGAATGAAGGTGCAAATTGCACAGAAGGATCTTTATCAATATCAAGCAAATACAATACAAACCCCCAGTTCACCAACTCAACTCAATGTGAAGACCATGAAGTTTAGTCAATTATCTTGTTAATTTTAGAGTTTGGTGAGAATACAATCTATCAGAGCAGTTAAAGTAAGCTGTTAAGAACCCAATGCACCCAGGAGACTGACCTAATCCTAAAGTTAGATCTTTCCCAGCCACTATGGATTGCGGACCGTTTACCGGTTACCCGATCAATTCAAACTGCTAAGGACCTCGCATGCTACTTTACTTGCTACCGGAGAGATCCTCACTGGAGAACGACTAACCCAAGACGGTAGTCTAAAAAGAGTTCAGTGTGGTTCTATCCTAGTGTGCGGTCGCTCTCTCGCTGCATACAAACCAAACAATGAGAGGGTTACTCTCCCCAAAATAATGATTTTCCCTTTATTTATTTTAGGGTCGAATTTTCTTTAGCAATCCAGTATTTTAGGCAGTTTTCACTTGTTTAAGATATTTTCAATGAATCACCTAAAGAGTGTCCAATTTCCTTTTTGATTTATGTGAGTGAAAACGAGGAAGGAGATCGGAAATGCCAGTGCACGATTAAAAACAATGATGCATGTAGGGGATAGAGATGCGTACCTTGTCGTCAACACTCTACGTGCAAAACGATTAGTGCAGAATTTAAATAAAGAAAAGTAAACTATCCTATATGACGCAAGTGAACCGTCCTAGATGATAGCTTCTGTTAATGGACAAGAACAAGTTAAATTGACTAAGTCTAAATTACGCTCTACTCTATAGGTACAAAAGTTCTTGTTTAGGGTGTTTGGACCTAATTAATTACCTAGCTCAAGCAAATTAATTAAAACAATCAATAGGTAGCTCACGAAATCTGTCTGAACCAAATAAAATAAAGGCGATGAAAACAAATCCGGTGAGGTCCCCCAAGTGCTCCGGTACTTGGCGAAACAGACCCCGCAACCAATGAATGTCCGTTTACAAGAGTTCTAATGATAAAATTAATAAAAACTATCTAAGCTCCAAATGATGGTCTCTCTCAAATTCTTCTTCTCCTCCTCCTACGCTCTCCTATGGCTTCGAGATGAATCAAGCCGCCTCCGCTTCGCTTGGGTGCTTTGGCTCTCCTAGGATCGCCTCTTTTGCTCCACGGGTCCTCACAAGAAAAAGAAAAGAGAGAATATGTAAGAAACACAATTATAAAAATATGAGCATAAATAATGAAATGAGTACAGTGGATATGAATAATGGAAAATGTAAACAGATATTTACAACCAAGAATAGCAGGTCAAAAGAGAAACATAACCACCCTCGCCATGCCTCCTCGGCTATGGTGCGATTTTGTTGACACGGAAAACTCGAGGATCGATCAATGGATGATATGTGGAGTCGTTGTTATCCCCAAATAATACCGCGACAAACAAATAATTTTTTTCTTTCTCGTGCTGCAAAATTAACTACAAGCGAATAATGAAGCAAGAGAATTTTTTGCTACTTATTTACCTGTAGAGTAGACAAGATCAAACTCAGGGAGGTTACAATTCCCGAGGGTTATTCAAATAATCGATGAAAAATCAATTAAGAGAAAAAACAAGAATATCAAAGGCAAACTATCCTCGATTTTTGTGGAAATTTTCTCTTTTCTCTATTTTTTTATTTCTATTTTTTATTTTTAAGTTTTCAGATTTTTAGTGATTTTAATTTTGCATTTTTTTTAAATTTCAAAAAAAGAACAATATGCACAAGATAAGAACTACGCACACCAAACTCTTTTTGTATTTTTCAATTATATCAAAAATATTCAGAAAACTCCATAGAAAATATTTTTGGGTATTAAAGAATTTGAAATATTTTTGGAATTTTTTGTTGATTTTTCCGATTTTTTTGGTTTTTTTAAATCAAACAGTGGCAAAAATGATAAACAATGCACAACTTGGAGTAATTTGCAACTTAATAATATTTTAAGTGCCCAAAACTTATGGCAACTATTTTTATAATGAAATATAGTTAAAAATATCTAAAAACAAGATCTGGAATTTCGATTTTTGGATTTTTGTAGAGTTTTTTATGATTTTTATAAGATTTTCAATATATTTTCATTTTTTTGGATTTTGAAAAGAATTAATACACAGAATTTAGATAGAAATTGAAAGACAATAAAAATAAAACTACTCTTTTTTTGGAATTTTTAGATCAATATTTAAATTTTTATGAATTTTTGAATTTCAGGAAGAGAAAATGACAATGTTTTTGATTTTTAAATAATAACAAATGATGATAAAATGCATGGAAAAATTTATGCTATAAAGATAAGCACATCAAGAGCGTAGCATGATTTTTGAGAGATTTATTGGCCAACAAAAACATTTATTTCACTTAAAAGAACATGTAAATTTAAAGTCGTTAAACAAGGACAGAATTACAATTATTTATTGTTTTTGTGCTGAACAAATAATAGAAATAAAATAGAGGATGGAGTTTGCAATTTACCTAGCAAAAAGCATGCCAAGCACGTGCTTGAGGCTAAGGGGGTTTCTTTGCAAAAATTGAAACTTTTGAGGGCATAGTTGCAAATTTCTAGTATTTTATTAATTCAGATCTAGGGTTCCCTTGGATGCTTCTTCTTCATTCAGGCTAAAAAGGGGGTTCAATGGGGAAGTGTCGCCACTGGTACAAAGGGGGGCACATTTAGCGTGAGGGCGCGGTTGTGGAGGGCACGCAGGTGATGCGTCTCAAGTCGTTTTGCGACGACGGCTGACAGCGACGGAGGTTGGCAAGGTAGATCTTGCCCTGAGTTCCTTGAGGATGGTTGTTGAAAGGGGATCGCGAGGAGGCCTGCTTCGACGGCCGATGGACGACGACAGTGGGTGAAGGGCCACTGCTGCGGCATTTGTACGGTGGTTCCTGTGCTCCCAGGCAGCGGAGGTCGAAGTCGCAGGTGAAAGCGGTGGTGCTTGAGCGGTATTGGCGCTTCTGTGGACACGATGTTTGGTGGAGAAGCGCGACGGGGCGGGGTGGCTTGTGCGGCGAATGGTGGAGGTTCGTGGCTACTTTACGGGGGCACGACTGAAGACGACCAGTGGTGATGTCAGCGGGGGTGATGGCACGGGGCGACGATGGGCATGCCAGCGGCTGGAGCGGGCATGCCAGCTGCCGGTTTTTTTGTTTTATTTATTTATTTTTTTGAATTTTTTTGTAGATGTAAGACAGAAACAAAGATGAATAAAAAACTTTTTTTATTTTTTAGATTAGAAACTGCAAATATCTTTTTATTTTTCTTTTTTAGGCGATACTGTAAAATAAATGTTAGAGAGAAAGAGAAAAAAATATTTTTTATTTTTTTAAATTTTTATTTATCAAAAAATTAGAACAAGAGCATGATGACTCGATCTCAAAATCAAAACGGAATGCATGAGTGGACGAGGATCCTTGCGATGTGTAATATGAATCCGAGTCTCCAACCACTGTGGGTAGCCGTAGTTGAGACATTGTGATAGGTAGAATCGAGAAAGTGAGATGAAAAAAATGAGTTGATGGCGGATCAAATCATGATGGATTTTAAGATCTAGAAAAAATGACAATGATGAAAAAAATGCGAGAAAATAAAATCATGATTAACATAGAATAAAACAAGAGAAAATGGATCTCACCTTAGAAGCGGAAAAGATCTTGATCATTTCGACGTTGGCCGACTCGTTGTCATCAGACGACTCGGAGGCTAGGCACCCTTCTGCGACAAGAAGACTCTTGAAGATCGAGCTCTTCTCATCAAAGATTGATTAAATTGAAATGATGGAGAAGGAGCCATATTAATAGAAAAGATAGGAATTGAAATTTGAATTTTTGAATTTTTGGATGAAGATAAGAGATAAGAGAAGAAAAAATTGAAATGAGATAAAGTTGAAAGATAAGTGTTAAAAAATATTTACAAAAATTAACTAATTTTTTGTATTTTCATCACTTTATTTATTTGAAAAATAAATGTTTTTTTTATTTTTTTGTGGTAGTTAGTTAAGAAAATTAAATATATACATCTGCTATTTACATATATGACACTATATATACGGGTAAATAAGAAAAATTAGTTTTTTTGTTTTATAATTTTTATTTTTTTAATTTTTAATTTAAATAATTAGTAAAAATATTTACAAATACAATATGTACAAATAAATGACAAAAGTGCACAAACCACCCCAGAAAACCGACTTTTAAACCGTAACTCCAAAATTATGATATCGCATGCATTTTAAAGATAATTTAATTTAGAATAATTTGGAAGTGAGTTTGGTTCAATCTGAGTTCATATGGAGCCGAAATTGATCTTTCAATTATCACTTAGTGGCTTTTTCTGGATGTGGCTACTTTTATTATATAGATGATTTTATTCTGCAATTATTTTTATTATTTAGCAAATATTTTTATTTACAACTTTTGTTTTTAGAAATAAAATAGTGTTAGTTTTGTACAGATTTACACAATAAATGAGAAGTATTTACAACACACATTTTTTTGGGATTTTCTGATTAAGGACCCTATCTCCCCTACTTTATTCCTGGTCGATCAGGTCAAGTCTTGACCTTCTCTCGGGTTCGGGTCAGCCTGTATCTATTACATATATGCAGTCTTCTTTTCTTTTCTTTATTTTTTTCCTTTCTTTCTTTATTTTAAGTTAAAATAATATACAAATAAACAATATTTACACATAGATGCACATTAGTAAGAACACAGAGTTAATATTATATACATGTGTTTTATAAAGTATTTTAAGCTAAAATAAATGAATAAAGATGACGAATCACATATTCATCAGCATGCCACCTTTCGATGAGAGATGGACTAGTTCCAAAGGAGATGAGAGAAATTATGAAGGGTAAGGCCGTCATACCCGCTTAGATTAAACCTAACCCGAACAATCTGAAGAGGAAGTTTGAGTGGGTACAATTTACAAAGACCACCATTCCTAATGATATTTTGGATGATACTTCTTCTTCTATATTAGATGTTGATTTTGTGACACTTAGGAGCGGTAGGAAGTTAGACGGCGATGACTCGTCTAGGCGACATCCCGATGTAGATTCTAAGGCGCTATATGAGGTCAAGAGCGGTACTGATGCCTCTCACCATGATGATGATAGTGATGCTGAAGCCTCTAAGGATGTTGATCCAGATGACAGTACTGAGTCTGTCAAATTACCAGTTACAGACGGTGGTGTTCATGCCACCTACTAGGGATGCAAACAGATGCGGTAATATTCGTATTCGTTTGTATTTGTATTCGTTTTAAGAGGATATGGTTCTTGTTTTTTTAAAAACAGGCGAATACGAATACGAATATGAATATTCTAAATGATGTTTTTACGGTTACGAATACGAATATGAATCTTGGGTTAACAAATACGAATGCGAATACGAATACGAAAAAACAAACGAATACGAATACGAATACGAATATTCGTATTATATTTTCTATAAAAATTAAAATTAGGGTTAATATCCCCCCCAAATCCCCTCCCCATTCCCCAACCCGGATGCCCCCTTCCCCCCGCCCCCACGCCCTCTCCCCCCCAGGCCGCCACCCACGCCCCCTGACCTCCTCCTCATGCAGTCTACCGTCCACCAACTTCCCTGCGCCCTCCGCCTCCCTCGCCACCTCCCCATGTAGCCTCGCCTTCTTCTGCATCCTCCGTCCCCCGCCACTCCCTGCACATTCCGCTACCCCCTGCCGGCCCGCGTGCCCTTGCTCCCTCCGTCCCCTCCGCCCTTCACCTCCCCGCCTCCCCTGCCGACCACCGCCTCCCCCTGTGTCCCCCTCCCCCTGCCACCCCTCGCGCCCTTCGCCTCCCCACCTCCCCATGCCGACCACCGCCTCCCCCTTACAGCCCCCCTGCCGCCAGCCTCACCCCCGCGTCGGCCATCTCCTCTCCCTCGCCCTCCCTCGCAACTGCAGCCGATATGGTAAATCATTTTAATCTTCTAATGTTCTTTCCATTCTACCATTTTCTTTTGTGATTGCATAAGAGGATCTCTTACATTATGGTATATATGTAGATTTTATACAACATATGCTGCTTGTTTGAATCATGGAATGTGGTTAAACAAAAGATAGAAGTTATGCGGAAGTGGTCACCAAATAATCTAGGTACATTTTGATTTGTAATTTGATATTCATGTTAAAGTTAACATTCGTTTGTATATTCATATTCGTTCGTAAAAGATTCGTTTCGTATTCGTATTCATATTTTGAGGATATGGATTTTGATTTTTTACATTCGTATAACATTCGTATCCGTATTCGTATTCGTAAAATAATATGGATACGGTTATGGTATGACCTGAATTCACATTCGTATTCGTTCGTTTGCATCCCTACCACCTACATTCCAGTTACCAGGCCAGAGCGCAGTACTGGGTGGTATTGATGGCACCAGGATTCCTTCTGTTGTGTTGACTCCTCTTGTACTTGAGGATATTTTTAGGAAAATACAAAAAATAGAAAACATAAAAAATAAACAATATGAATAAGGGAAAGGTTTCTGTATCTCTTGAGAATCCATCTATTGTGCTTGATGATTTATGGATGGATTCTAGCCTTATGAATTTACAGGAACCTACTCCTAACCCTCATCTCTCTGGAGAAGGTCCTTCTATCCCTTTCCCTTAAGCACCCTGCTTAGGAAAGGGGCCAAAAATAGAAAATCCCAAAAAGAGGCACCAGTTAGAGTTCAACGAGTAGATGATAAATAGATTTAAGGTCCAGCTGACTCTTCAGAAAGCACTTGAGCACATACCTCTATTCCAGAAGAACTTGAAAGAGAATACCACCATCCATAGGAAGAAGAGGAACCATAGTGCAGAAATCCATGTGCTCACCCGTGCCACCTGCTTCGTCATCTAGAACCGATTGCCAGCTAAGAGACCTGATGCAACTACCTATGTTAGATATCATATTCACGAGCAGAGGTTCGATTAGACTCTATCGGATCGTGGTTCTTCAACTAAACTCCTCTTGACTGCCTTATTTGACCGTTTCGAGTTTGGCCCTTTTAAACAGAGCAAGCCAATACTTCAGTTTGCAGGTCGATCTGTTAAGAGGCCGAAGGGTATATTTAAGGACGTAGTCATCACAATTCATGGCCTGAAATTCCCTGTGGACTTCGTTGTGTTGGACATGAAGATCCTTGAATCTGTGACCGATACCCCACCATTCTAGGACGACCATTCTCCGATCATGATAGCGGGAAGGTATACTTTCACGTTGAGGGCGAAAATGTACAAACATAGATGATCGAGGAGATTAGATACAGAGACTCAGCTTGCTCATAGGAGACCACTGGCTTAGAGAAGATGACAGATGTAGAGTAAGACGTCCACCATGAGTGTGATTTCATGATTAAAGATGATGAACAGTTTGGGCAGATCCAGCATCACGAGCTCTTCTCACACCTTTAAACACTGTAGAGTTACAGATGATAGCAGATGAGAGTTCAGAGAGCACACTCGTGGCACATGATACTTTAGAGGCTGACGATGGTGATTTGGGTAGCGGAGCAGAGTATGTTTCTTGTGATCATGATCCCTCAAACACAGACACCAAATTTGATTAGCAGGACTTTGATGATTACTTACCATGTCCGATTTCCATAGAGCCCTCAGCTAGGACAGAGATTGAGCCAGCACAGTTGATAGATACATCAGTAGGGCCATCTTCATAAGATCTACAGATTCAACGAAAATTCTCCCAAGCAGATTTAGTGGCCTTCACACAGACTTTTGAGAGGCCAGATTTGCCAGCTCACACTTATCTTGAGTTGAAGACCTTGCCATAGAGTATGAGGTATAGATTCCTTGTGGGTGAGACAAATATGTTCCCAGTCATTATCTTAACAGATTTGACTGAAGACCAAGAATCTCATTTGATGGAGGTTCTTGAAAGAAACCGTAATGCAATCGAATGGAGTGTAGCTGATCTTTAGGGGATAAGTTTGGCCTTGTGCTCCACATCTATCTTGAAGATGATGCTAAGCCATCGCGTGAGTTCCAACGGAGGCAAAACCCAAATCTTTGAGATGTAGTCATGAAGGAAATATCTAAATGATGGAGCACCGATTTTATCTAATACCCCATCTCCGACTCCAAATGGGTTAGTCTGTTGCATGTGGTACCCAAGAAGACGGGTATCACCACATAGTGAGCGATTCTGAAGAGGAGATAGTTACCCAAGTACCCACTTCTTGGAGGGTCTGTGTGGACTACAAACGATTGAATCAGGCCACCAAGAAGGATCATTTCTCGCTACCATTTATTGATCAGATTATCGAAAGGTTAGATGATAAGAGTCACTATTGTTTTCTTGATGGGTACTCGTGGTACAATAAGGTGGCCATAACACCCGAAAGACCAGGAGAAAACGACGTTCACATGCCCGTTTGGAATGTAAGCTTTTAATCGGATGCCCTTTGGATTATGTAATGCCCCAACTACATTCCAAAGGTGCATGCTTTCCATCTTCTCGGACATGGTGGGTGAGTGTTTAGAGGTATTAAGGGATGACTTTTTGGTCTACGACGATGGATTTGATGCTTGTCTTGATTACCTAGACCGAGTACTTCAACACTGCATCGAGGTCAATCTTGTTCTATCTTGGGAGAAGAGTCATTTCATGATGACTCAGGGGATGGTCCTTGGCCACATCTGTTGGACATGCGAGCCCACGAAGAGCCATTATGCAATAAATGATATTGCAAATATCATTCCCTGATCTGAAATGAAGAATAATTTATTTGCATAATAGGTCTCTTAGTAAAATTAAGGTTATGTGCCATGGACATCTTTATGATCATACAACTGTTGATTCAATTATTGAATCATAGAGGCCGGTGCTTGTATGAATATCTAATGGGTTAGATAGAGGACTCATCAAGCACCATAAAATGATTATTAAGAGATGATCTCCAGCCTGAGTAGGATATAACAATCCTTTCTCATTTGGCTGATATCTAACTGACCTCTTGTTTCAGGTCCTCTGCATAGGAATAGAGATTCAGAGGTGTTAGATAAGTTAGCTCAAAGAGTTGACTTAACGAGATCGAGATTAACCAAAGACCTATGTCGTATGCTGTCATGATATAGGCATGCATCCTCTGATCGGAGACAGATGTGTTACTATATGTCTGAGTATGTACATTTGGAAGACCAATAGGTGGATGACCTATCCAAGGTCTATATACCAGCGCGCTAGTGTGCATGCAAGGGCATATGAGTAATGCGATCTCTCAAAGGCATCCTACAGTTTGTTACTGAACCGGAAGACATGAGCTCACTCATGAGATATAGGAAGAATCAAATTTTCGTGTACAATCATCTCGCTTTGGAAGCTCGACTGAATTTGTAGGTTTGATATATACTTTTGGAAAGTATATGATCACAACTGGGTATGATATATGTTTTTGGAAGGTATATGATCGATATCAACTCCCAATGATCAAATGAGAAACTTAATGATAAAACCCTTAAGGACACAGTCTAAAAGAGATCTAAAACTTCAGGTTCTGTTCTGGGTCTTCCAGTAAGCGGATGTACATGTATTGAAAATACCTGAGGGTGATGTGATCATAAACGATTGTATAGCCATGACCCTTCCATTCTAAGGGAGTGATGAAATATGCTTGGATTTTAGTGACTCCTTCTCATAGAGAAGTGATCTAATCTTAGTACAAATGTTGGACATTAATCTGAATGCGATTCAGATGCAATGAGAAGATTAGATCTACGGCTTTGATTTAATAAAACATCTATGGGAGGTCCACAAGATCTGGATTTGAGATGTGATCTCAATATCCAAATCACTATATATGGAACAATACAGTCGCCCTGTCCTTATCTCCAAGTATCTGCGGAGAAAGCACATTATCCTTGAAAGAGTTCATACTTCATGGATAATTTCAGTATTGATAATGTGTATCCGAGCATTGAGAAAATTGATAATTAAATATGATTTAATTATCATGAATAATATGATTTTTTTCATATTATAAGGAGAGTTATCTGAGATAATTAAATTTGATTTAATTATCAAAGGTCTAAATAATGTGAATGTGATTCATATTATTTGGGCACATGAGAATAGAGATCCAATATGATTTAATGTGATTTATTATCATGGCATATGGATAATGTGGATAGCACTATCCATATTAATCATGTATATTATAAATATGATTTATAATATATTAGAGAGAGCATATTGTGATTTATTTTTGTTAATAAATTATTGATGTAAATTGGATTCACATTGGATGACTAATTGAAAATATAATTTACATTTTGTTTTGGGATGTGAATGTGATTCACATTTTTCCAATGGCATGATCGCAAATTTCATAAGATAATTTTAAATTTATTTTTGTGAAATAATTTACAACAATTGTTATTGTAAATATTAGAGATATCATGAGATAATGAGATATCATGAGATAATGAGATCTCATGAGATAATGAGATCTCATGAGATGATTGATGGTTGTCCCTCCCTTTTTAGGGGATGTGGTTAGTCTTCTCATTATCACCAAGACTAACTAATTGATTTGATTTGAAATTAACTGATACTGATTTATCAATATATATTAATTTAAATTAAATTAATTGTTGTTGTGTTTTACAATAAGATCATAGCCATTGAAAGAAACACAAATCAATCTCACCCATTGATTGTGTGATGTCCATGGATTGGAATCCGTGGACTCCCAAAACCCTATATAAGAAAAGGCACTCCTTGCTTTCAAGTTACACAATTATGACATATGATCTCTCCCTCTCTAACTAAACGAATGCTCTCTCCCCCTCTCTTTCTCTACACGTGAAGCCTCTCTCTCTCTCTCTCATAGTGGTCGTCCACATGGAGCCCCTTTTTAGAGTTGTCATCGCTGTAGCATCGTCGTTATGCTGCCGGTTCATCTACCCATGGATCTTCATCTCCTTCAGTATGCCTCGCTCATGAAGAAGATATTGGATTTCATGTGACGAGATCAGGAGATTCGCTGCTTGGATCATCAACATGGATTGCGAGGAGCACATGTCTCATCAATGCGCTCACGAGCATCTCCTCCGTTGGATCTGACTGAGACAGGAGGTCTCTTGATTTATAGACTCGATCACAACCACGCTTCAAGAGGTAGCCCTAGTACCTATTTGTGATTTATATGAAATGATTCCATAAGTGTTTTTGGATCATGTGGTTTCATCTATTTTAAATTTTATAAAATTCCGCTGCTCGGAGCTACTAGTACAACTAGTCGCTCCCGATCGCATTCGATGTGCGCTTCCGTGATGCGCTTAAGGATCTTATCATATCCTTCAAGTGGTATCAGATCCAGGTTGGTGGTTTTGAATACGATCCATAAATCTAAGAAGACTTGGGTTCATAAGGGATTGTGAAAATTTTATCGCATTTCAATTTTCGGAGCCCCTGTTTTGTAATAAATTTCGGCCCTGTTTAAAATGTTTAAACACGAAACTATCATTGTCTTCATAAATTTTATTTTACTTCTGTTTATCCTATTTTATATATGTTTATATATGGATTTTATACATAGATTGTAAGACCCATATCATAATTGTAAATCCATATCAATCTAAGTTTAAGAAAAAATTGGATATTCAATGGTCCAATCATTCACTCCAGCTAGAGTCCGATTTATCATTTAATGAACGTTGGGAAAAAATGATTTATCAGATGAGAATAAAGAGAGAGTCTCGTTCTACCATGTCAATATTGACATTACACATTTGGACCTTTGATGCAAATGAATGTGTCTCGAACTCCATACAAACTACTTCTCAATACAATTTCTTTCAATTCATTAAAATTTCATAAACAGATTCTTCAATATATGGTATCATTGAATATTCATGTGGCAGCTTCTCAAATTTTGCATGTGTGATACACGTACCTCTATTTCTCCAAGTAAAACCCTTCGCATGGCAATACCTATTTTATCGGCATGACCTTTCATAAGTGCGAACAGAATGAAATGTCCATAATAAAGATGTTGTATAATGTTCTCCATTAAATAAGGAAACCGTAGGATTTGAGTTTGCGTAATTTAGATTC
The DNA here is from genome assembly GCA_037367405.1 of Ottelia alismoides. Taxonomy (NCBI): domain Eukaryota; kingdom Viridiplantae; phylum Streptophyta; class Magnoliopsida; order Alismatales; family Hydrocharitaceae; genus Ottelia; species Ottelia alismoides. Next base: position 45,044 of record JAZKJV010005887.1, on the reverse strand, counting down.
CGTTTGCTCATGTTATGATCATTTTAATGACCATATGTCCACTTTTTCGGGGATGACGAATAATGACGTAATTAAAGAGTTAATTACTATTTTAAAATGCTTGAAAATGCATGTTTATCACTTGACTTCTGTTTAAAATCAAATTATCAAACTTTATAAATTTATTTTGCTTAACTTGAATTTAAATTAATTGAGATATGTTAATTTAAGTAAGTAGGGGTCACTGCTGAAAATTACATACTCGATCATGAACCTTGTGATTGTCATTTAAGTAACTTGTGAAATTAATGGTTAATTTCTGGAATATTATGGATTATATTTAGAAAAGACCAGATGATAATTGTTTCCTTAAATGACATTGCCTCAATCAATAAATGATTAGATATGATCTACATCACTAATTGGTTACTTGATACACTTTCAACAAACATGTTCTTGAATAGGTTTGGGAATTTGTTTAGAAAATTGCCTTATAATCAAAATTGTTTTGATTATTACTATATGGTATAATTCCGATTGAAAAACCGATGAACATATCAAGTACACAATGATCAATTTGGAATTATCCTTTCCTGAGGTGGATATGGTGTCTAATCGGGAAATGTTGGGGTAGCAGGTTGCACCGTGTGCGGTCTGTCCCACTTCCGTCGGTATTGGCCATGACAACGGGTAGGGACTCGATAATGCTAGAGAAATCATGGTGTATTTTCCAATTATTAAAATTTGAATAATACGTACTTTGGGATAATACCATTTTTTTCAAGTAACAATCAAGTTTGTTGATTGAATTGGATTTGATAATTGATTTAATGTGGATTAAATTGATTATATTCAATTAAAACACTCTATTTTGAATAGAGTTATTATTTTCTCTTAGAAGAAATAATTATGTGAATATGATTCATAATAATTAATTAAAATTTGAACATAATATGGAGGATCACATAAGTGACATCCATGGTCTCCCATCAAGGCGAGGGTTTCGTCGCCAGGGATTGTATATAGGAGACGCCTGTCCGAAGTGACATCTCCTATATGAAAATCTCCTATATGAAAATGCATCTGGATCGGGCTCTTTGCTTCTTGAAAGAGTAAGGCTATATGCGTAGTGACCCCAATATCGGTTCCGCATATTATTGGGGTGATATTAGATTGCACATAGCTAGTGCTAATCTTGTTGACGGTTGGTTCAATTAACGATTGGTCAACATTAGGGGTGGCGGGCTTGGGTGTTAAAGATCGAATTGGGAATGCAAGTTGGACTTGCAAGGCGGAATATGTTCCCACTTCTTTTTATCCGAGTTACAATTTCTCATATTATTGGGATGTGACAAAGATAAGAAAGGAGATCCAAATCTTGTTGAGATATAATGGTAAGTATATCTCTTACATTGAAAGTGATTAAGGGAATGAAGTTTCAGTGTTGACAAGGCAAGACAACTTTCAATATAAAAATTCCTAAATCAAAGTAAAGTACATATTTATATATATTTATGCAAATTTCTTATTTCAGATAATCCTTCATTAAACCCACTCAATGTTGTACTCAATAATAATCAGTAAAATATCGTGAATTGGATCCATGATCAAGATATTGTACTTGCAATTGGACACATAATGTATGTTGTTGCAATGTGCAAGTTTACTCATAATAATGAGGAATGACAACTAAATAGACAATAGGACTACAACCCTAGGGTTTGTATGTCTCTGTAGTCTTGATCTTATCAAATATACTTCGGAAGTGACATGTCGGTGATGATCGCAATTGTTAAATAATCCTTATAAATCGAAGAAGATGTTTTGGCATACATATGTGCTCTCGACATTTAATCATGAATGACATGGTTCTCTACATTATGCAGAATAGTAACTCTATAGGAGAAGATGTATTCAAAAATGTTTGAATACCTACTTGAACCAATGATTTTAAGAGTTAAGATGGATGTAGATATGATGAGTGTCATCATTCTACTGCCTGTACTCTAGTCATTCATGAAGCTTCATAATATTCACATTGTATGAATTGAATGAAGCATGTATAAATATCGAAATGCTCTTATATTGAAATCTTTTGAATTTAACATAAGAGATCCTTTGTCTTAAGCAATGGTTGTTTATAGATGAAGGGAGCGCAGTGGAAGCATGGGTCTGACCCAAGAAAGAAGGAAAGCCAAGGAGTTGACTGTACTTCTTTTGACTTCCATATGACATCCAAAGAATTGGGATGAATGCCAATACTACAATAAGCCAATGTATTGATAGTGTGACTATCTAGTCTACCTAGGATCCTTAGATAAGAACTCGGATAGTGCATCGGAATAATTCACATCTACGTATAATCATTGAAATTGACTTTCTTATTTGATAAGATCAGAGTCTAATAATTGTATCTCATTCTTCTAATAACACTTGCAATTGATTGCATATGTGTATTAGAAGACTGGAATTTGATCTTCAATTTAATAAGTCATCTACATGGGATATTGATGCAATTGTTGCAACAATATCTATTGATAAATAGACTTCATATTTTCAGTGTTAGAGTCCTTAGTCTTAGAGAATGTCTCTATGACCTAGATATTAGAATACACTCATAGTTTAGTTCTAAGTGTTGGAAATAAACATGAGTTCTGGAATAAACCTATCATAGAGAGTTATGATGGATATATTTTAGATATTAGTGGACTACTAAATCAGAAAATTGTTGAATGGTTCATTAAGATTTCTAATACTGAAAGTTAAACCTTATAAGATCAATAGGAGGATGAAGATTATTTGACAATAATCTAGCATCAAGACTTGGACATTTGTCTGTTGATTTGATCAATAGACTAGTAAGATATGAAACTTTAGAATGTCTAAAATTTCAAATCTTACATACTTATGCACATTGTACTCAAAGTAAAATGTCCAATACACCCTTCTCTGGGAATGGTGTAAGATGTCAAGGTATTTAATATCCTATATATATGGATGTATGTGGATCATATATATCATAATAAACATTGATGATATGTGATATCATTCGATGATTTTGTGATATGAGATTTCTTCCCTGAACCTTAGAAAGCTTTGAAATGTTCAAAGATTTCACAATTTTGATTTAGAACCAAAGTTTGAAGGAAGATGAAAATGAATTTGATCTAGTCTAGGTAGTCAATACCTATCAGATGAATTCATGAATACCTTATGGAGAAAGGAATATCATTCCTATCTAAGTCCTCCTAATACACCTAAACTCAATGGAGTTGTAGGGAGATACAATTGGATCATGTATGACATGATCTTATCAATGATGAATATTAGCATTATTACCTCTTAGTTTCGAGGTATATATGTAGTATAGACTACAATATATATCCTTAAAAGGTTCCATGTAAACCCAAATCCAAACATCCTCATAAGCTATGGTTTGGAACCTAGCCTAGTGTTGAACACTTAAGGATTTAGGGTTGCTTGGTCCATAACTTTGTCATGGATGCACGTAAGCTGGAATCTAGCACAAAAGAGTGCTACTTCATTAGGAAAATAAAGGATAATATTGGATACCTACTTTATGACCTTGAGATTCTTAAAAGATCTCACCTCTAAGAATGCGATTCTTAAAGGACAAGACTCTTTAGAATCAATATGAAAATAAAGTGAAGGAACTCTTTAATCTTGAGATGATAATGAGGCTATTGAAATCGGAAACTAAAAGGATAATTAAAGATGAAACACTCACACCTCTTCAAATGAGTTTGAGGATGGATTCCATGTATCACAAAAATCTGACAATGATCTAACTTCATGTGATGAAGCCTCTAAAGATCATGACATGGAAAGATAGATGTTAGCAATAAAGTCTAAAGTAGACTTCATATACAAGTACTGCATACGGGCCCTCGAGAATCCACCTATATGGGTAAGACCCGTTAAGGTGTAAATGGATCTTCAAGAGAAAGAGGGAACCTTATGATAAAGTAAAGACCTTCAAAGCAAAGCTTGTACCCACAAGATACACACAAAAAAGAAGACATCGCTTGCGATGAGACTTGCTTTCTAGTGACCTTGCTTAAACTCATCAAATTATTGCTAACTATAGCTATACAACTTGATTATGACATCTTCAAGATGCAAGTCAAGATTGCACTCTTCTATGAATACCTCTACGAGTTTATTCATACGAAGTAGCCCCAGGGCTTCATGGTTGAGGAAAGAAAGGTGTGCAAGCTGAAGAACTCCATCTATGGACTTAAATAAGATTCTTGTAGTTGGAACATTAGTTTGATGAAATTATAAATGTTTATATTTCAGATAGAATCTTGATGAACCATGTAAAGCTTCGTGTGAGTGCCATTGTGTTCATCATGCTAAATGTAGATGATATCCTATTCATTTGGAATGATATAAGGATAATAATAAGTGTTTTATAATCTGGTTGTTCCATATCTTGAGATATAATCTCAAGGATACCTCTTAGATCTTAATTTTGACGCTGTTCAGAAGCAAAGAGAGGAGGGTGTTGGGACTGTCACATATGTAGTGCACCTTAGACATATTCCATTTTTAGGAAAATCCCAAGAAAGGTTTCTTTTCTTTAAGATATGGTACTGACCTATCTAAAGGGATATCACCTCATGGAGTTGAAGTGAATGCTAGAACTGCTTGCCTTGTGCATCAATTATGAGAAGCCAAGTGTATGCTATATGTGTACAAAAGTCAGATGTCTGCCATGCAATGGGAGTAGTAAACTGCTACTAATACTACTATGGAGATGAAACACTTGATTGCAGTAATAACAATATTTTCAAAGATGACAAGACTTTTGAGATAGTGATCTCTTAGTCTTATCTTCAAGTAATTAATACTTAATAGATAGATATCTAATAGGTCTTAATTGCAAATACCTTATGAGGAGATTTCCAAGAATAAGGGTATTCTGATAAGGATAAAGGAAATACTAGTTATAATAATTATTGAGCTGCAGTGTCAAGGACCCTATACTGGCAAGATTGAGTATTGGTTGCATAAGATGCAACATTCGCATTGGATGCGAGCACTGTTACTGGGGATATGCAAGTACCGTAAAAGGACTTAGCATAGTCTCTTGGGAACAGAGTGACTGATCAACTTATCTAGCTATTTTTCTAAACAGCCTATGATTGTCAAATGAGCGCGGGTTTAAATGATTAACCCATTAATGTCTCTTTGGGTTAGTGGGAGATTGTTGGACATGCGAGCCCACAGTGAGCCATTATGCAATAAATGTTATTGCAAATATCATCCCTGATCTGAAATGAAGAATAATTTATTTGCATAGTAGGTCCCTTAGTACAATTAGGGTTATGTACCATGGCCATCTTGATGATCATACATCTGTTGATTCAATTATTGAATCATAGAGGCTGGTGCTTGGATGAATATCTAATGGGTTAGATTGAGGACTCATCAAGCATCGTCAAATGATTATTAAGAGATGATCTCCAGCCTAAGTAGGAGATAACAATCCTTTCTCATTTGGCTAATAACTAACCGACCTCTTGATGCGGGTCCTCTGCATATGAATAGAGATTCATAGGTGTTAGATAAGTTAGGTCAAAGAGTTGACTTAACAAGATCGAGATAACCAAAGACCTATGTCGTATGTTGTCACGATATATGCATGCATCCTTTGACCGGAGACAAATGTGTTACTATATATCTGAGTATGTACATTTGGCAAACCAATAGGTTGATGACCTAACCGAGGTCTATACACCGGCGCGCTGGTGTGCTTACAAGGTCATATGAGTAATGCGATCTCTCAAAGGGATCATTCATTTACTGAACCGAAAGACATGAGCTCACTCATGAGATATTGGTAAGAATCAAATTCCATGCACGATCGTCTCACTTTGGAAGCTTTACTGAATTTGTAGGTTTGATATATACTTTTGGAAAGTATATGATCAACACCTGGGTATGATATATGCTTTTGGAACGTATATGATCGATACCAACTCCCAATGATCAAATGAGAAACTTAATGATAAAACCATGAAGGAGACAATATAAAAGAGATCTAAAACTTCGGGTTTATTATGGGTCTTCTAGTATGCAGGATGTACCATTATTGGGAATACCTGAGGGTGATGTGATCATAAATGATTGTATAACCATGACGCTTCCATTCCGAGGGAGTGATGAAACATGTCTGGATTTTAGTGACTCCTCTCATAGAGAAGTGATCTAATCTTAGTCCAAATGTTGGACATTGATATGAATATGATTCAGATGCAATGAGAAGATTAGATTTACAACTTTGATTTAATCAAACATCTATGGGAGGTCCGCAAGATCTGGATTTGAGACGTGATCTCAATATCCTAGTCACTATATGTGGGACAATACAATCACCCTATCCTTATATTTAAGTATCCGTAGAGAAAGTGCATTATTCTTGAAAGAGTTCATGGATAATTTCATTGTTGATATGTGTATCCAAGCATTGGGAAAATTGATAATTAAATATGATTTAACTATCATGATAATATGATTTTTTTCATATTATAAGGAGAGTTATATGAGATAATTAAATTTGATTTAATTATCAAAGGTGTAATAATGTGAATGTGATTCATATTATTTGGGCACATGAGAATAGAGATCCAAGATGATTAAATGTGATTTAATTATCATGGATATGGATAATGTGGATAACACTATCCATACTAATCAGGTATATTATAAATATGATTTATAATATATTAGAGAGAGGATATTGTGATTTTGTTAATTAATTATTGATATGAATTAGATTTATATTAGATAATTAATTGAAAATATAATTTACATTTTGTTTTGAGATGTGAATGTGATTCACATTTTTCCAATGGCATGATCACAAATTTTGCAAGATAATTTTGAATTATTTTTGTGAAATAATTTACAACAATTGTTGTTGTAAATCTTGGAGATATCACGAGTTAATGAGCTCTCATGAGATACTGAGATATCATGAGATGATTGGTGTCCGTTCCTCCCTTTTTAAGGGATGTGGTTAGTCTTCTCATTATCTCCAAGACTGGCCAATTGATTTGATTTGAAATTAACTTATATTTATTTATCAATATATATTAATTTAAATTATATTAATTGTTGTTGTGTTTTTACAACAAGATCATAGCCATTGAAAGAAACACAAATTAATCTCACCCATTGATTGTGTGATGTCCATGGATTGGGATCAATGGACTCCCAAAACCCTATATAAGAAGAGGCACCCCTTGCTCTTTGAGTTACACGATTACGACATATGCTCTCTCCCTCCCTCTCTAAACGAGTACTCTCTCTCCCTCTCTCTTTCTCCACACGCCAAGCCCCCCTCTCTCTCTCTCTCATAGTGGCCATCCACCATGGAGCCCTTGTGAGAGTCATCATCATCGTAGCATCGCCTTTATATTACCGGTTCATCTACTCGTGGATCTCCATCTCCCACCGATTTCCGTGGCTCATGGGTGCGTCAAATATTCAAGGAAATCCTCGATAAGCGAACCTTCATAGACAAGAAGATGGTTAGAATATTCTCATATAAATATAGGATAAAGATAGAAATAAACAGTGAAATGATAAATGGAAAAAATGACTTAGTGCCTTCTCTATACTTTACAAACTGATGCTCCCCATCAATGGCTCCATTTGAAATGAGATTTGACATGTCTAACACCTGGTCTTGGAGGGCCTGTGGTGCGTAACAAGTTGAATATGACAATCACTATATCAAAGCCTCTCTTGGCTCTCGACAATCTATTTAAGTGCTAACTCAACAATTACCCCACAACAATGATTAAGCAAATACATTGTTGTGAGCTAAAATTTATTATACCCTATAAAGAATGTGTATAGTATGCATGTAGTAGGGGTCAAACCACAAAGAAGTATACATGGTAAAGCAACAAAAATGAATAGACAACTCAAGGATTTTTTTGTATTTTAATTTTTAACATTTTTATGAGTTTTTGATTTAAATATTTTTTTTATGTTTTTTAAATTTTGCAAAATTTTAATTTAGAAAATAAAATACAAGATTAATATAGATAATAAAAACTATATATAAAAGAAATATGCAAGAGATATTTTTTATTTTTAAAATATAATGGATAAACTCAAAAAATTCAAAAAGAACATATTTATGGGTTTTATAAAATTTTATCTATTTTCAATATTTTTTAGAATTGTTATAGATTTAGACAAGGAAATGCACAAATAAATCAAATAACTAATAAGGGAACTTGAAATGGGCATAATAAATACCTATCAAATCAGATTGTGCCCAAATTCAATTTTCCATGGTATTAAATAATTTAAAGAAAACTCAGAAACTTAGTATTTTTCATGGTTTTTCTATGAAGTTTTTGAATTTTTATAAGATTTTTTGAGTTTTTCAAATTTTAGGAGTTTTAATTAATATTTTGCAAAAATATTTGGTCAAAAAATTAAATATACTCGAATAAACATACATGATTTATATATATATTCAAAACATTTTATACTTTTTATGGATTGTTATGATTTAAAAAAACAAAATGCAATGTTTTTGTATTTTTATAAAAAGGATGAAGATTTAATTTTCTTAGAAAAATATATGTAATATAAAATAGTTCAAACACTTAAGATAATTTCCTATAATTTTTAGATGCAAAATTTCTATTTTTTATAATTAAAATACACATTCAAAATTAAATCTATAATATATGGACCTAGTTGCAATTTTCAAGAAGTATCAGCACATTTAATAACACTTTATAAAATCCCATGGGCATACATGCAATATTCCCACATTTTAAAACATATTCTACACTAGCATGGGGTATAAATGCAATTAATCTAAACAACAAATGTCAAGCATGCAAATTTATCAAAAATATTACACTAATATTCATAGTTTCTAGACCAAAAATAAATACACAACCCTTGGAGAGGGTGATGAATCTGTGATTCATCACTCCAAAAGTTGAAAATAGAGCTTTGTTCCCAAGTAATTAGATGCATATTTCTACTTATATTGCATAATTAGATTCATGCATGCATAAGTAATATCTGCATTTTAGCATTCATATTTGCATTAAATAAGAAGCCCAATTCACTTATAAATATTCACCTGTATATTCACCATATTTTACCTATTTGTATATATTTTATACTAACTCCAAATCCAATAAAATCAACTCCATAGCGTATATATTACCAACACTAATAAAAGAAAAATATCAAAAAAATACTAACTTGCCAAATTGACCAATAAAGCCCCAATCCAAGTTTGAAACTAGGAGCCTTAAAATGCACATATCTCTCTCATACAGTGTCTGATTTAGGTCTACTAACTTTTAAAGTAATATACATTCAGAGATCTTCAAAACAAGACTAATTTCATTAAAATCGGAGCTCGTATACAAAACTTGGCTTTTGGGCCCTTTTGTATATTGTACATATTGACCGAAATAGCCTTGCATTTATCCTTTTATTTTATTAATTACTAAAAATACAAAAAAATTAGATTAAGTTGTAAATATTCTTTTCATATTTTCTATTTTATTTTAGTTTTTCTCTTATTTAAAATGGCAAAAAATGCAAAAGATAAAAATGTGGTATTTTATACCTATAAGGTACCACCCAAAAATACACTTTGTACAGATGATTTCATTTGATTTTTGACCCTTCACAAAAATTTTAGATCTCGTTGAGACGAGCAACTTTTATGTTGATCACGTTTTGAGTTAATCCCTTTTGTTATTTCTTTTTTGGGTAAATTACAATTTAGGTCCTCATCTATGAGTCCGATCTCAGATTGGGTCCCGATCTTTAAATTGTAACGATTCAGGTCCCAGGACCATTTAAGAAATGGAAATTTTGGAGTTCATGACGAACATGTCCTTGTTGGGAAGGAAATGAGAGTTGGATTCCAACTGTTAAACAAGTGCATACTCATCATTAGCCCTAAAAAGTTCCTTACATTAATGGCCTTGGGACCCGAATCGTTACAATTTAAAGATTGAGACCCATTCTGGGATCGGACTCATAGATGGGGACCTAAATTGTAATTTACCCTTCTTTTTTATTTTTCTTTACATTTAATTTTTGAATTTTCTAGGAGCGACATGGGGCAGCTCCTGGAGTCGCCACATGTCACCCCTTTTTTATTTCGGATTTATTTTTTTTATTATTTTTGGATTTTATAATTTTATTATTACTATTTTAATTATTGTTATTTTTAGTAGCCTACTTATTTTACTTATATTTTATTATATTATTATTATTTTTTCTCTCCCTTTTACTTCTTCTTTTCTTATTCCCACTCCAAGTCACCACTTCCTCCACCATCCCTCCATCTTCTCCGCCTCTTTTCTAACTCCCTCCTCCTCTTAATATTCACCTCTCATCCTCCCTTTTTATTCATCCGCCGTTTTCGAGAGAAGTGAGGTCGAACCCCTTTAACCTTCAGGTGATAGCTGTAGGAGATGAGTTGAGCAACGACAACCTCAAGGCGAGATCCGGTGGTCCGCACCACCGTCACGAGTTTCTTCGAAGCTCATCCAGCTTCTCTGCTTCGATTCTGCCTGGAGCTGATCGAGGCAACGACCAGAGTTTTAGCGTATCTACTCTACCACCTGGTGAACCAAACAGGTAAGTATTTTCTACCTTATCTTCTTATTTCATTTTTTTATTTAATAAATTTTTTTCCCTTATTGTTCATCACCAAAACATTTCACAAACACCACTACAATCACCATCATCACGACCGTCCGTCTCCGCCTTCACCAACGCCCTCCATGTATAGCCATCATAACCCTTCGATCTCTCCCCTCTGATATAATCCCATCTCTCCTCTCGCACCCTTCTCCTAACCGTTGGATCACTCGATCCAACGGTCCAACAATCGTCATCTACCTCCCGAAGCTTCCGCACCCCACGTCGTCCACCTTGTGCGCGAGCCGCCCCCTTCCTATTTTTGGGAACCACTCCAGCCACCCTCTCCGGCCTCTAACACCTCCACCTTGCCAGACCACTCTACCCTCATCCTCGCCGACCTCCATGATCGCCATAAACTCCACCCATGTCGCCCCACGACCTCCACCAACCTCGCCCTTCATCACCTGTCACCGCCACTTCCAACCGATAAATACTCCCTCTCTGTCGACCGTCGACCCCATCCGCCACTTCAGAGAGAAACCCCGAGCTCGACTCCACCGATTAGTGACAGTAATTAGGTTAGAATCTGAGCGAAGACAGAGCTTCTTCTCTGGCGAGATCCACGACCAACCCCGCCGTGCCGCATCCCATCCCGTGAGCTGCACGAGCTCAGGAACCCCTACCGGCCTACGAGCGACGACCAGGAGCTCGGATCCGAGCTCCATTCCCCAGGTAGATACCTCCATCTTCCCTCCGATCTTCTTCTTCATTTTCTTTCTTGTTCTCGTAGTTTATTCGCCTCCCACGATCGATCTCACGTTCACCTGATAATCCACTGAGCACCGCCATGGAGCTCTGATACTCGTGAGCCATTCCATCTTCTTCGACGACACACCGCACTTCAATCCGACGAGAGCTTCGCCATCGTGGTGGAGGAGCACCACCGGACCATCTTCATGCCACTCCAGGCCTCCCTCCACACTCGCCTTCACCCCACAACCACTTTGCATGCCTTGGCTATTCGACCTAACCCTGTAGGTACACTCTTCTTGATTGGCCGGACGATTCACCGTAGCATCTTCGAGCTTCATCGCCATTGGCTTCTAGACCCCCCAGCCGCTCCTGAGATCTCCGGCGGCTACCTGACGACTCCACGACCCTCCTCAGCAGCTTAAGAGTCTCCAACACCCTTCATCGACGACAGGAGGAGGAGGCGGAGCCAGGAGGGCTTCGCCGGAGCACAACCACCTCCACCGCAGGTGGCGGCAGACCATTTGAGCACGAAGCTCAGTAGCCGTTTGATCCCTTTGATCGGACAGATCTGAGCCGACCACGTAGCCATCCACCTGCCGCCGTCGTATCAGGAGGATCCCACGCTCCGCATCTCGCCACATCGCCTCTTCCCCGAGCTCCAGATGCCATCGGATTCGTCTTGATCCAACAACCCTCGATCGTTCACGCCTTCATCTCAGGAGCCATCTTCCTGATTGTTGGATCTTCACTCGATCTAACGGATCCAGACGCTCCACATACCAGCCATCAGCAACTGTAGATCTCATCCATCTCTCGGAGCCCCGAAGCTAGCCCGAGCCAACCTCTGAGCCTCCGACGTCTCTCGAGCCTGGGACCCCACGTTTTTTTCACGTGCGGTCTGGGAATTTTGCACTGAAGCCCCTCGAGGTTTTGAAAATTACATTTTAGTCCCTGCTAGGAGCACCACGTGAGGCACACGTATTTTGTGGGCATTTTGCTTACATTTCCCCCGCATTATAGGTAATTGAATTTAAGTCCCTGTCAACATGTTTAACTTTTAGTAATTTAATTTCTGTATTTGCAATTTGGTCCCTGTCTTTGCATGCATATTTAGGTACATTTGACATCATTTTTCAAGTCTAAAAAGTGCATTGTGTAGCTTGACTTGTCCTCATTCGTATGTGACCCTTGTCTAATTTTTGTGACATCAACGGATTTTATTATAATTAAATTGGTGAAATTGTCCATATTTTTCCCATTTAATGCTTTTGAATTCATATTAAATTCTCTGTCGTTCCAAAAATCATAAAAAATTCACATTAAAATTAGGGTAATTTAGTTTACATTATGCTAAAAAATCTTTGCATTTGCACACATTCCGAGGCCTGAATAAATTAAATTGTGATTTCCTTAATTGATTTTTAATAGGTCCAATTCACATAGAACTTTAGGTTTATCAATTTTCCTGGATTCATCATACTTAGATCTATCTAGGATAATTTTTATATCTGGAAATATTGTGATTTGGTATTTATCAAAATTGATTTTGTAAAAATTACCTTGCATTCATATTTAATTCACAGTAAATGCATAAAGTATCAGAAAAATAAAAAAATAGTGTCTAGCTTAATTTCATTGCATCTCACCTTCTGGCCAAGTTTCATAATTTTAGGACTTAGTTTGAGTACTATTCCGATTTAACTTGTAAACTGGCCCGATTTTGCATTGTCTTTAATTTAAATTGCATAAAAATACCAAAAAAATATCTCATGAAAATCCGACCTCTGCAATTCACTTAAAATTTACCTAAGGGGACAACTGCCTCCCTGAGTTCGACCTTGGGCTTGCCCAAGTAAAATAAATTTGCCGCTCGTAATTAATTGAACATTAATTAAAAGTAGTTTTAATTAGTCCGTATTTACCTGACTACAATGCACGACAAGACATTAATTCTAATCATTAATTTAATTAAACTAACAAGGGTAGTATGTGGCTCTTCAAAATGGCGCCATTGCTAGGGAGGCAAACGACTTAGTATCACTTTAGAAAATTAGATTTACATTTTCCATTCACTCGGGTAGTCTGACCCCCGAGCCATCGTGTAATTATCCAATTATTTCTTTAATTGTTTTTTGACCAATTCTATATATATCTCTCTCTGATATAATTTTTATCTTTTCGTACGAGGGCCCGGTGGATCTGGAGCGGTTTTCTTCAAGTCGACGCATCTCGAAGTGCATCGGAGGCCGACGATTCGTGGATCAAGTCGGCTTTTGAGATGCCAAAAAGATTTTTGTTAACTTGTAAAGAAAAGTATCTGCATTTACAACGGTTCCTGTTTGGGATCTCACGCATGTAAGTCATAATAAAACGTGTCCTTTTGTGCTGTGTGGTTGCTTTACGTAGAATAGGACCTGCACTTGCGGCTCTTAGAGCTTCTTAGGACTGTTTGTGCTCGTAATATTTAGGACCACACTTCACCATTAAAAGACGCACTTAGACCGCAGGACTTTAGCCAAATTTGAATCCGTTCTTCACTCGCTAATAGAACTGCCTGTCTAGGAGCGACTTTTATCGCTTGCATTCCATTTAGTGTAAAAAATTCAATTCAGTATCACATCCCACATTGTAGAGAGCTGGAGGCACTGTAAGTCTTCTTACTCAAGCATTCATCATCGTTTTCTCGATTGCATCGGCTTTTTCCGATCTCTCTCTCGATTTTCTAACCTAGGATAAAGGAATTGGGACTGGACGGTAGACATGATTGCTTATGTGGATTAATATCAGTGATAAATAATCTCTAAAATTAGTACTGCTAATTGTATTCGACGAAAAAAATCAATAAAATCAGAAATTCTGCTTGCGGGAGATTAACCCCCGACCTTGTTTTCATGCTGAGTGAGGGTACTTGAGTGTGTGTGTACACCTTAAGGTAGAGCCCAAATCCCCGCCTTCCATATCATGTATCAACTGATCCTAGCAAATATCACGAGTTGAATTTTTCAGGTTCACTGACTAGTACCAAGTAACCTCCGCTTGTTCGTAGGTAGTTAGGGGTGAACCAGCGGTACTTCGCAACAAGTTGCTAGTAACCCTTTGGGGTGAAGTTCCAGCCTTGTCAGCCTCCGCCTTCTTGTAGGTAGATAGGCGCAGGTCTTTGAATCCATCAACTTGGGATAGGAGAAAAGAAAGGAAGGGCGTTGGTATCTAAGACGACATATTAAATAGGGGAGATGCATCCGACTTTTTAGCCGACTCCCCTATAGGCCGCGCAACTTTTGCTACTTGTCTAAAAATTCACACTTAAAAAATCAACCAGACTAATCGGACTCGGTTTCGGATCCTTCATCGTGTTGAGTGTGAACTCAGGGTTTGCTCTTGCATTTGTCTTTGTGTCTGTTCGTGTGTGTTATCTTGTGTAATTGCACATTTTCTACCTCAACCTACTTACATTTATCATTTTCTCTTCAAGACGTCGGGATATTGGTCCCCATACCCTGTGACCTCTGGTCATTCCTCCTCGACCATATACCGTTCATCTTTGCTTTCTCCTTCTTTCATGTATCCACCGCCACCCACGGGAGAACCGTACTCGTGGTCGGTTCCACCTCAACCCGATTATGAAGTCAAAACTTCGACTGACTTCTCCACTTCTTCGCATTTCTCACCTACTCCATATTCTAACACTCCGAATCCACTTCCACCTTGGGCTGACTGTCCGTACTCTCGAGAGCTTGCAGCAATCAAAAAATCGAATGAAGAGCAAACCACTGCTGAGACTGATTATTGGCAAAATTATATGCCCCCACATACTTAATTCTCACCTCAAGTAGGGACCATACAACAATTTACATATACACATCTCGACTTGACCTTAGGGGATAACTTGGTCGATCGAACAACCCGAATGGAGAGGCCTGTACATCATGATTTCCCAGACTTGATTGACTTTAGTGATCAAGCTTCCATTAACCAGCCTTCATGTCACACATTCGAAGAGCCTATACATTCACAAGAGTGGACTCATGAGCTAGACTTACCAGTCCCCTGTTCATTGACTCCATCATATGAGGCTCCGACCAATATCTGCCATTCGAATGGTCCACACTCGACCCATGATTACATGCCAGAGTCTAGGTAGTATGAGATCCCAATATCTCAGCAGTATCCTCCAATTGATCAGAACTCTTCCATGATTTGTCATGAGAACAGTTTGGACGATGACATTTCTCGACTCACCGCAAAAAATGAATTATTTGGTGCCAAGTTGAGAGAGGTCACCAACATATGGCACTCAATATCTGCCAGCCTGAGTATGAAAGTGGATAAGGAAGTAAGTAGATCTGATATTGAAACCCGAGCGAGCATTAGGGAACCCACACCGTTTGTACAGATGGAGTCCATTCTATCTCCCTCTTCTACTAACCACTTACCCTCCAATCCAGAGTCTGATCATTCATCCACCAAAAACACCAAAAAATTGAAAAATCAGAAAAATACATAAAAATTAAAAATGAAAAAGTCTTAGAAAAATTGGATCCTAACCTAAGGGAAACACTCGATGAAGATTTGATTTTCAAACTTCCCTTAATAAAGGCCATAGATCACTTCCCCGACCTCAAGAGATTTGTAAAAAGTAAATTGATGCCTAAGAGGTTGGGTACTAAGAGAACAAGGACTGAGAAACACATAGTGTCCATGGCCACCTCCTTGGTGATAGGGAGAAAGACCAAGAGCCGCAGAGTGAAGCGGTTGCCTAGAGTGGAATGTGAAATCAAAGACACCATCTTTACCCATGCAAGAATCGATGATGACTCTCCGATAAATATCCTCCCGACCTCTGTGTTTGACAAGCTCAAACTCATGCCCATGAGAAAGTCGAGAGAGATCGTTCAACTGGCTGATCGATCCATCAAACGGTCTAGAGGAAATATTTCAGTCATTGTTACTTTTCAAGGTGCTCTACTCCAGGTAGACTTCACAGTCATTGACATTGAGCACCGAGGAGAGTTCACCCAGTCTCCGATTATTCTCGGGAAGCCGTTCTTACCCTCAGCTAAGGCGACTAAGATTACGAGACTCGGGAGATCGATTTTTCAGCATTGGGAGCACTCCGACCTCACCCATTCTTTGATACACTTTAATCTAAGGTGACCCGCACATCCGCTGACAATCGTGACCATCGAGATGTAGATGAGTCCTACCTCTCTGCTACACTTGAGAGACCGACTATCCGGACGACAGTTGGTTCTGAGACTCCCCACACCTCCACTTCATCAACTGCTTGCACCACCACCGTGACAGCTTCTAAGGAGGACTCACGGACAGAAGCTATCATCAAGTCGGACATGACTTTTGTTGATTTCCTTGACCATTTTGATGATCTGACACAAGAGCCCAATAATGCCAAGCCAACTAAGACCACTAGCACCTTCGCGAGACATGTGCTGACCCTTCAGGAATATTACAATCTATATGGTGACTCGTCTGATGAGGAACCCATGGTCAGTACCACACCACGTCCCAGACCTTCAAAGGAAACAACCAAGACCAAATTGACTCCACATAAAAATACGGTTGCTCCCTCTTCTAGTCGGCTATCTAGTGAGAGGAAGTCGAGAATTGATTCCTCGAGGTGTTACCCCGAACCTCTCAAGGCGCGTCGCTCTCATCTCCCTCTCAATGATTTAGGTTCTAGAAAACCGATTAAGAAAGTTTCCTTCAACAGATCGGAGAAGGAATTTTCTGAGGAGTCCTCATCTGGTCCGGATAAGGTGATTTATATGAGTGAGCTCAGTTCGGCTGCTCTCAAGCCTTATCTGAGCAAGCAGCCATGTGTCGACCCTCGTTAGACGATCCCTACACCTCATTATTATTCATCTGAGTACAATTCCGACAACGATACATATGTATATTATCCACCTCCTCGTGTCCGCAAGAAGGTTCATCACAAACCTTCTTAATTATTGTATATTCTCATTCTTTCTTATTTATACTTTCTCTCCCTCCCTTCCCAGTGATTCGAATCACTCGCCCCGGTTCCATATCATTTCATTTTATGACTATACTTAGGATAACCAGATCCTAAGTATAGGTGGGAGAGTGACCCGAGTCTATTCACTATTCATTGTACATCCTCTAGATCATATCGGTCCTCATACTCACTCATGCCCTATACTTAGGCTGACCAGAGCTTAAGTATAGGGGGAACCGATGCCCGCCATGTATATACACATCCATTTCTCCCCTTGACCTCGTCCTCCCCATTTTTGATTGTTTTCTACACTTAGGCTGCCAGGGCCTAAGTATAGGGGGGCGGAGCGACTTTTATACATTTTGTAATTTTAGCTCTCCTACGCTTAGCACGAGATAGGTATTTTTCATTGCTTTTCATGCTCTGAAGACATAGCACATGCCAAGTATAGGGGGGGCATGAATATATTACATATATACTTTACCCATAGCTCGTACTTTCGAGTATTTTCGCGTATTTTTGTATATATTATGCAATAATTATGGGGTGGGTAAAAATTGAATTTTTTCTGTATACTTGTATCATATGTATAATATGTATAATTCTTATAAAAAAACTTGTATACTATGTATATTATTACAAGTTATTGTAAAGAATATTCTTGTAAAAATTGTTGTATACCATAAAATAAAAATAAAGGCTTTTTATTTACTCTTGCATATCATCCTTGCATTAAAAAAAGGTCTTGCAATTCATTCATCTACATAGCATATCATCTGCACCTCATCTTCATATCTTGCATATGCAAAGTGAAAAGTTAGTGGGTTCTGAACCAAGTCATAAATAGATATTGAGAAGGGACTTGATTTGACCTTAATCCACCTAATTTCAGAGGAACCTTATATGAACTGGAGTTAAGATTTCTCAGGTCAAGTGACTTAATTCTTTGGGTCCGCAAGTCTATGTTCACATGTCATCTTGATTAGTCTAAGTAGAATATCTCGTGGACACGTATGATTCTTTTAGACAGTGACCTAACTTGGACAAGCACCATGCACGTAGCTCTTCATTGATGAGGTGGTGAGGAGGTAGAATCCTTTAGCTTGGAGTAGCACACGGGTGGAAACATCCGTCCTCCCATAGGGAGGGTAGTGCATCTCAACCTAGTCTGGTGGTGTTGACATCTAAGGACGGGACACTGTGGGTTGCAATAATGCTTCAAAAGAGGGATAGTCTACTGGCTCAAGAGGAAAAACTCCTGATGTACATGCTGCACCTTGTATATAGTTCGAAAAAAAGAGAAAAATGCAAGAACTCCAAAAAAATCAGACATGTCCAAATGAAAATAAAATACATGTCGGAGTATGTATATTAGCAAAGAAAATGTAGCTGGATGGCTTGGCTACACTAGTCAGGCATCCCGGGATAAGTAGCTACACTGGCTACCGTCCATTCTTTTCTCCACCCCCTCCTCTTGAGCTGGTCGCACTTGAACTTAGAAGGGAATACCCCGCTCCTTGAGGAAACAGTTACTGGACCGGGTAATTAGAGTTACCTTGTTAGAGGAGGCCGCTTCTTAGCCATTTCTGATGTGGCTAGCTATATTACACTTACACAATACAAGTAAGAATCATAGTCATCAGAAATTTGCGTCTGAGGATTTGTTCTGACCTGACTGTTGAGGCGTCTTGAATAGAAGACTTGTGGAACTTGAAGTCTGTTAGGTCTTAAGTTTAGATCTCAATAAGATTCCGCCACACAATTAATCCAAAGGTCGAGTCAAGCTCCATTTTCAACTTTTGTTCATGACCTTGATATGGAACCCAATCTCATTTCACTCTTGCATTTAATTTTTGTTGCTCGGGGACGAGCAAGGTTTAAGTATAAAGGGTTGATGAATATGTGAATCCTCACTCTAAAAGTTGAAAATAGAGCTTTGTTCCAGAGTAAATAGATGCATATTTCTACTTATATTGCATAATTAGCATTCATGCATGCATAAGTAATATCTGCATTTTAGCATTCATATTTGCATTAAATAAGAAGCCCAATTCACTTGTAAATATTCACCTGTATATTCACCATATTTCACCTATTTGTATATATTTTATACTAACTCCAAATCCAATAAAATCAACTCCGTAGTGTATATATTACTAACACTAATTAAAGAAAAATATCAAAAAAATACCAACTTGCAAAATTGACCAATAAAACCTCAATCCAAGTTTGAAACTAGGATCCTCAAAATGCATATATCTCTCTCATATAGTGTTCGATTTAGCTCTACTCACTTTTAAAATAATATACATTCAGAGACCTTCAAAACAAGACTAATTTCATTAAAATCGGAGCTCGTATGCAAAACTTGGGTTTTGGGCCCTTTTGTATATTGTACATATTGACCGAAATGCCCTTGCATTTTATCCTTTTATTTTCTTAATTATTAAAAATCGAAAAAAATTATATTAAGTTGTAAATATTCTTTTCATATTTTCTCTATTTTTATTTTAATTTTTCTCTTATTTAAAAATGATAAAAAATGCAAAAGACAAAAATGTGGTATTTTATACCTATAAGGTATCACCCAAAAATACACTTTATACATATGATTTCATTTGATTTTCAATACTTCACAAAAGTTGTAGATCTTGTTGAGACGAGCAACTTTCATGTTGATCACTTTTTGATTTAATCCCTTTTGTTATTTATTTTTATTTTCTTTGTATTTAATTTTTGAATTTTCTAGGAGCGACATGGTGCAGCTCCTGGAGTCGCCACATGTCACCTCTTTTTTCTTATTTTCAGATTTATTTTTTATTATTTTCATATTTTATTATTTTATTATTACTATTTTAATTTTTGTTATTTTTAGTAGCCTACTTATTTTACTTATATTATATTTTTATTATTTTTTCTCTCCCTTTTACTTCTTCTTTTCTTATTCCCCACTCCAAGTCACCACTTCCTCCACCATCCCTCCATCTTCTCCACCTCTTTTCTAACACCCTCCTCCTCTTTATATTCACCTCTCATCCTCCCTTTTTCTTCATCCACCATTTTCGAGAGAGGTGAGGTTGAGCCCCTTTAACCTTTAGGTGACAACTATAGGAGACGAGTTGAGCAACGACAACCTCAAGACGAGATCCGGTGGTCTACACCATCGTCACGAGTTTCTTCGAAGCTCGTCCAGCTTCTCTGATCCGATTCTGCCCAGAGCTGATCGAGGCAACGACCGGAGTTTTAGCTTTGCTACTCCACCATCTGGCGAACCAAACAGGTAAGTATTTTCTACCTTATCTTCTCATTTTATTTTTTATCTAACAATTTTCCCTTATTGTTCATCACCAAAACATTTCACAAACACCACTACAATCACCATCATCACGACCTACCATCTCCGCCTTCACCTATGCCCTCCACGTAGCGCCATCATAACCCTTCGATCTCGCCCCTCTGATCTAATCCCAGCCCTCCTCTCGCGCCCTTCTCCTGATCGTTGGATCACTCGATCCAACGATCCAACGATCGTCATCTACCTCCCGAAGCTTCCGCACCCCACGTCGTCCACCTTGTACGCGAGCCGCCCCCTTCCTATTTTTGGGAACCACTCTAGCCACCTTCTCCGGCCTCTAACACCTCCACCATGCAGACCACTCTACCCTCATCCTCGCCGACCTCCATGATCGCCATAAACTCAACCCATGTCGCCCCACGACCTCCACCAACCTCACCCTCCATCACCTGTCACCGCCACTTCCAACCTATAAATACTCCCTCTCCGTTGACTGTCGACCCCATCCGCCACTTCAGAAAGAAACCCCGAGCTCGACTCCACCGATCAGTGACAGTAATTAGGTTAGAATCCGAGCGAAGACAAAGCTTCTTCTCCGGCTAGATCCACGACCAACCCCGCCGTGCCGCAACCCATCCCGTGAGCTGCACGAGCTCAGGAACCCCTACCGACCTTCGAGCGACGACCATGAGCTCAGATCCGAGCTCCATTCCCCAGGTAGATACCTCCATCTTCCCTCCGATCTTCTTCTGCATTTTCTTTCTTCTTCTCATAATTTATTCGCCTCCCACGATCGATCTCACATTCACCTGATTATCCATTGAGATCCACCATGGAGCTCTGATATTCGCGAGCCATTCCATCTTCTTCGACGACACACTGCACTTCACTCCGATGAGAGCTCTGCCACCGTGGTGGTGGAGCACCACTGGACCATCTTCACGCCACTCCAGGCCTCCCTCCACACTCGCCTTCACCCCACAACCACTTTGCACGCCTTGGCTATTTGAGCTAACCCTGCAGGTACACTCTTCTTGATTGGCGGATGCTTCACCGGAGCATCTTCAAGCTTCATCGCCGTTGGCTTCTAGACCCCCTAACCGCTCCTGAGATCTCCGGCGGCTACCTGATGCCTCCACGACCCTCCCCAACTGCTTAGGAGTCTCCAACACCCTTAATCAATGACAGGAGAAGGAGGCGGAGCCAGGAGGGCTTCGCCGGAGCACAACCACCTCCACCGCAGGTGGCGGCAGACCATTTGAGCACGATGCTCAGTAGCCGTTCGATCCCTTTGATCGGACGAATCTGAGCGGGCCACGTTGCCATCCACTCGTCACCGTCGGATCAGGAGGATCCCACACTCCGCATCTCACCATGTCGCCTCTTCCCCGAGCTCCAGATGCCGTCGGATTCATCTTGATCCAACGACCCTCGATCGTCCACGCCTTCATCTCAGGAGCCATCTTCCTGACCGTTGGATTTTCACTCGATTTAACGGATCCAGGAGCTCCACGTACCAGCCATCAGCAGCCGTTAGATCTCATCCATCTAACGATCTATCGAGCGCCACGTCGCCTCCTCCGAGCCTCCTCCCCGACCATTAGGCTCGGAGCCCCGAAGCTAGCCCGAGCCGACCTCCGAGCCTCTGACGTCTCTCGAGCCTAGGACCCCACTTGTTTCTCACGTGCAGTCTGGGTATTTTGCACTGAGGCCCCTGGAGGTTTTGAAAATTACATTTAAGTCCATGCCTGGAGCACCACATGAGGCGCACGTGTTTTGTGGGCATTTTGCATACATGTCCCCCGTATTATAGGTAATTGCATTTAAGTCCCTGTCAGCATGTTTAACTTTTAGTAATTTAATTTTTGTATTTGCAATTTAGTCCCTGTCTTTGTACGCATATTTAGGTACTCATCTGACCATTTTTCAAGTCTAAAAAATGCATTGTGTAGATTAACTTGTCCTCTTTTGTATGTGACCCTTGTCTAATTTTTGTGACATCAGTGGATTTTATTATAATTAAATTGGTGAAGTTGTCCATATTTTGCCCATTTGATGCTTTTGAGTTCATATTAAATTCTCCGTTGTTCGAAAAATCATCAAAAATTCACATTAAACTTAGGATAATTTAGTTTACATTGTGCCCAAAAATCTTTACGTTTGTACATATTCCGAAGCCTGAATAAATTAAATTGTGATTTCCTTAATTGATTTTAGAAGGTCCAATTCACATAGAATTTTAGGTTTATCAATTTTCCTGGATTCATCATAGTTAGATCTATCTAGAATAATTTTTATATTTGGAAATATTGTGATTTGGTATTTATCAAAATTGATTTTGTAAAAATAACCTTGCATTGATATTTAATTCACAGTACATTCATAAAGTGTCAGAAAAATAAAAAATAGTGTAGCTTAATTTCATTGCATTTCACCTTCTTGCCAAGTTTCATAATTTTAGGACTTAGTTTGAGTACTATTCTGATTTAACTTGTAAACTGGCATGATTTTGCATTGTCTTTAATTTAAATTGCATAAAAATTGTTGAAAAATATCAAAAAATATCTCCTGAAAATCCGACCTCTGCAATTTACTTAAAATATACCTAAGGAGAAAGTTGCTTCCCTGAGTTCGAACTTGAGCTTGTCCAAGTAAAATAAATTTGCCGCTCGTGATTAATTGAACATTAATTAGAAGTGGTTTTTGATTAGTCCGTATTTACTTGACTACAACACATGACAAGGCATTAATTCTAATCATTAATTTGATTAAATTAACAAGGGTAGTACACAACTCTTCAGAGGATCCATACGAAATTCCTTCCCCCTCACGCGCACAAGCATGTGAAGTGACGTGGACCGGACTAAAGTGCCAGTGCAAATATATAAAATCATGTAGTCCTTAGTGCGAATAATACAAAATATTACAAATTTAAATAAAAGTTTTTGAACTTAATATAAAATACAAAAAAACGAAGGGAATATGTGAAATCTACCCATTAATAGGTGCTTACGGATGGTGGATGGCATGCCACTTATCAATGTGGCGGTAAATGGGCGAAGGATGCTAATTCGCAAATGAAGGGTGGGGATTAGTTCTAGCCCTCTAATGTGATGGCTCATCGGTTCTTAATCGAATGGCACTTGCTTCACCGATGTGCGTTCTGGATCCAATGGCCAGAAGATGGTCTGGAAAAATGGGGATGAAGGTCCTCCTAGCTAGGCTTCGATTTGGTCTCCTACCTGATCCAGATGGTCTCCTGAGAAACTAAGACTCTCAGAATATTCATGTGGATGTTCCATGGCTAGGGGATGCTTCCATCCTCAGACAGATGGTCAATCGGGAACAACTATTCAGATTCTTGAGTATATGCTTAAAGCATGTTCATTGGATTATGCCCGCAGTTGGGATGAGAATCTCCCACTTATTGAATTTGCCTATAGTAACATTTATCAGGCTAGTATCGGAATGGCTTCGTATGAAGCTCTATGGAAGACCTTGTAGTTCTCCTCTTTGTTGGAGCGAGGTAGGTGAAAGAAGATTGCTCATATCGGGACTTGTGCAGAAATGTACTGATAAGATAGACCAGATTAAGAAAAAAACTCTCGATAGCACAAAACAGACAAAAGAGCTATGCGGATAACTGTCGCAGAGAGCTAGAATTTGCAGTTGGTGATCATGTCTTTCTCAAGCTATCTCCGACCCGTGGTGTATTGAGATTTGTGCAAAAAGAAAAACTTAGTCCAATATATATTGGTTCATTTGATATATTGGATAGGGTTGGAGAAGTTGCCTTCCGTATTGCATTACCACCGCAGTACTCGTCCATAATGTCTTCCATGTATCCATGTTACGGAAGTATATTCATGATCCATCTCATCAAGTTCACTATGAGCCAGTTGAAGTTCGGAAAAAGTTATCATACGAGGAGCGTCCTTCTCACATTGTTGATCGTCATGAACATCAACTAAGAAGGAAGACTATCAAAATGGTAAAAGTTGCTTGGCATAATCACTCGGATAGGGAGGCCACATGAGAACTTGAAAATGAAGTTCGAGAAAAATATCCCGAACTTTTAGGTATGTCTTTTCAATTTCGTGGATGAAATTTCTTTTAAGGGGGTAGAGTTGTAACATCTATTTTTTTAGTAGGGAGTATTGTGCAAAACTTTAAACATTTGGATATTGGAAATAAGATAAAAGGTTTATATGAGGTGTTTTACAATTATATCAAAAAAATAATAAAAAAACATCTCTAGAAACGACCCAACGTGACATTGATTAAAAACAATGAAAAAAATATTTACACCAGAATCATTCAAAGAAAAAATTTAATTAATACGATAATGGGGAATTTAATTGACCGAGTCCAAATTTATAAATGACTTTTGCTATTTATTTATATTATTGTTATTATCTTTCCCAATTACAACAATTATTTCTATTATCCCATAAATTTATGCATTGCTTCATGCCTTTTTAATCCCCATCTCATCGCACACTTCTACTGTACACGATACAACCTAACCTTACCATTCTTTGCATTGCTCATTACCATTCAATTCTCTTGTGTCGAGAGCGCTTGCGTTAGTTTGCAAGTTTTGACGATTCAAGCTGCCGGCGAGTCGTATTCTATAAGAGTCAACGTTGGAAACATTTATATCGGTAAATTCTCTCCCTCCCTCCCTCCTTTTTAATATACCGGTTATATTCGATGTTGATGTTGTAACTTTTAGTTACATTACATAATTATAAGATGTCATTTTATGAAATAGCTGAAACTTTGAATTGGCTATATACTCATGTTTTTCTCCAATACGATTTTAAATAAAGTTGAATTATACATCTCCATGAATCATTCCCTGACCGTCTACCAAGAAACTAAATGTTTATTTTTATTTTAAGCTTTCGGGAACAAATATATATATACCATCACGAAAATATAGAATATACATTGGATCTTCATTCATTTCAAGATCCCAATGTTGGATGGTAATATTTTATTAAGTAGGTTTAATATATATTTTTAATATGTATATATATATATTAAAATAATGATAATTGTTTGAGTCTTACTCTTATAACTATAAGATTGAAAAATAAAGACTTATCTAATATCTGCCTTTGAGTAGATTCCAGTGTACGATCATTAATGATATCTAGATATTCAAATGATTAATATATACTTTACCTTTAAAATTTTTTTGACGATGTGGGATCGTATAGTGAGAATATGTATTTAGGACATGGTGTTGTATTGAGAAATATTCCTTTTTAGGTGGTGCTTAATTCTGTGGACAGAGAGCCATACCGATCGATATACATTGGTTTCTTGTTAAGGTATGTGCATTAAGTTATGTCACATACCATTGTTATATTAACTATTGGAATGTTATTTTTATTTTATCTCTTTAAAATGCTTTGATTATATTTATGTATTTAAACTCTAGGTAATCAATTGGTAAATTGAAATTAGCCATAATGCCTGTCTATTGATTAGTTGTTAAATATAAAGAGATAGATACATTATTGTCTTTTGATATATAGATTAAATTGCATTTTTAAATTAAAATATTTTATTGAAAAATAATGATTGATTTTGACACCATCATTGTGAGGGAGTAGACATTGTTCATTGTTGGTCCATTAGAGACTTCGACCTAGCCGGGTGCTGCACGGACGGTTAATTCCACCAATTGACTGTTGTAGACATGTAATTCTACACTACTCCCAAACGATTTTCCATTACGGCAGTTGAATCAGTACAGATGTACATTGCATTGGGGTTTGGATAGGAGACCTCATATTGATATTTGTTTTAATTTTAAAATTTTGATTTAAGGGAACGTGGTGGCTACTATCCAAGCTCAGGCTGTCTGGTGTCGGCAGATTATATTGATATAGATATTGATATTATGGTCACAAAATTTGTGATATTCAAGAAAATTTGTTGAATTATTGTTGTTATCTCATGATGATTTACATAATTGAAAAGTCTTGTTATAGTTCAATGGTTTCATTGATTTATATTCCTTGTTGTATGGAAATGTCATCATATTATTCTTTATTACTCTTGGTGTATTGATATTGATGGTATGTCTCGCAAATTATTGGTGCATACTTCGTCAAATTTGTTTGACTAATATTGAATTACAACCTTGCAGCTTAGCAGAGGACGAGGTTGGACTGCTCAGCTAAATTGAGGAGCCATTGCTTTATTTTATCATTGTATGGTTAAACTTGATTAATTTTATTACGTATCTTAGACTTGATGAATCTTTTATTTATTGATTGATTTCCTTTATTCTTCCATTATGTATGATACTCTGAAAATTATTGATAGATTATTGAGATTTTGTCTCGCTCAGGACTCGATCAGATGTTTTTCATAGTTTTGGGATGCTTTCGTAATTTTTCTCATGTTTCGAAGTACGGAACATGACAACGTGGTATCAGAGTCAAATGGAAGATTAGAGGAATATTATCCAATTTTAGAATGACTTATAATATTTATAGATTATGTTTGAAACGACTGACTAATTGATCATCGCTATTCATACGTGTTGACCATCTCGAACCGTAAGAGGAGCCGTCGTTCCCATGATTTTGCAGCACAGAATGCCAAGTTGATGAAGACGGTCACGGAGCTCTCCCAACTAATTCGTGATCAAGTTGATCACCATCAGAATCAGGATAAGGATCAGAGATGTTGCGAGAGGCGTCTTGATATAGAAAGACGATTTCGTGAGGAGCGTAGGGATGGAGTCACTTTTGAGAGATTTTTAAAGTGAACCTTCTTAGCTTTGAAGGTGCAGTGGATGCTGAGATAGCAGATCGATGGCTACAAGAGATAAAGGAGTTGTTTGATGCAATCGGATGTCCAGATCATATCAAGGTCTCCTTCGCTACTCATCAACTGAAAGGTCCTGTTAAGGATTGGTGGACCAGTTGTCAGTTGCGGAAATTTGATAAAGGAGAGATTATTCTGTGGGATGAGTTTGTTAAACTCTTCCGAGAGCTATATATTCTGATGCACTTGCAGTTGATTAAGGAGCAATAGTTTATTAATCTGAAGTAGGGAGATCTGAATGTTTCTGAGTATAACAATAAGTTCCATCGCTTATTGAAGTACGCTCCACACTTATGTCCAGATGAATATCGGATGACTCAGAAGTTTATCGAGGGGCTTCACCCTGCTTTGAGATCGAAGGTTCTTTCTAGCATGTCGAAAAGTACGGAGGATGCTCTAGCAAGTGCCACAACCTGTATGATCCCTTTGAGAGATCGTATTACTCATATGCCCTTGTATGCCCACTAGCTCATCAGTATATAGACCTTGATTAGGTCATCAACCTTTCGATTTGCCAAATGTACATACTCAGACATATATTAATACACCTATCTTTGGTCAGATGATGCATGCCTATATCGTAACAGTATATGACATAGGTCTTGGTTATCTCGATCTCTTCAAGTCAACTCTTTGACCTAACTTATCTAATACCCCCGAATCTCCATTCCTATGCAGAGGACCTGCATCAAGAGATTGATCAGATATCAGCCTTTAGAGAAGAATTGTCATCTTTTTCTCAGGCTGGAGATCCTTTCTTAAAAATCATTTGACGGTACTTGATGAGCCCTCAATCTAACTCTTTACGTATGATCCAAGCACCAACTTTTATGATTCAACATTTGTATGATCATTAAGATGGTCATGGTACATAACCTTAATTGTACATAGAGACCTATTAAGTAAATTAGTTATTCTTTATTTCAGAATAGGAAATGATTTACAATAATATTTATTGTAAAATGGTTTATCGTGGGCTCGCATGTCCAACAATCACGAGGATAGGTAGTGATCATGAAGGATGATTATGCACCGGCCATGCTATTTAAAAAAAGAGTGCATAGTTGTTTCCATGGTTTTCAAAAGGTATTGGTGGATAATTACAAAAACACGAAAGATGCGCGTAGCTATACACGTATTAAGGAGGTTAGTGTTGTTGGCCATGTGAAGCATTGAATTAAGAATTATATATGGACACTACCTTCATTTACATACTTGGATTGATGTCATAACCAACATCATCAATTATATTAAATATGTGAACATGCGAGTACCTTATCTGATTTCCCACTGCATTTGATCCATCCCGCAGTTTGTTTACCATTTATGTAAACAGAAAAGCTCAACAGAATCAAAGGGGTTAGCGTGGGTTTGTTTCGATCACGAACTATTGCTTGGGGATTGTTCTGTAAACCAAATTAATACTTAAATCATTGGAGGAATTGTAGTTTACCCATCTCAAAGAGATAACCCCTATGATAAACATGAACATCGTGAACACACGAGTATTCTCTACAGCTCTATGATGTTTTAAGCATACAATTTCAATAAAAATGTGTGGATCCGACATCAAGAGGAAATGAGACAGCGTACCTTAAAATGATTGTGCCCTTATTTTCTCAGTCTGCGGAGAACGGCTCACTCGGCGGTCCATTGACGATGAGAAACTACAAACAAGAGTGACCTCGACATTCTTTATGCAATGATGCTTCAGATTGCTGATCTGAGGTGCTCCGGCGAACTCTGACAATGCTCCGGCGAGAGGGCGGGAGTAGGAAGAACCGCTGCTCGTGGGTTTAGGTTTTGGGAGAGGAGAGTCGATTTTAGGGGTTCTATGTGGGGAGGGGGGGGGGGGGGATAATCATAACTCAGGCTCCCTAGCTCGGATTTTTACGTTCTTAGAATCATTGGATTACACGGTGGAATGCCCAACATATTCTTTGGATACTGGATAAGATCAGTTTTCCAGAACAAATCCGGGTCCTATTACTAGGGGTCCACACTAGATATATCTTTCAACATTAGTTGGCCTTTGGAAGTTCAGAAAACCCTGCATAGAAACACTTTTGCATGAGTGTAGAGGCATCGGAATCTAACCATGAAGTGCTTCTTGAAACTAAAGCTAAATTAACTTCAGAATAAGTTAAATTATGGATTGTACCTTTCTTCACGTGTCATGCGTGATACTGGGCAATACCTTTCTTGGCGTATCCAAATTTCTTGCTGAAGAAGCAACAAATTGCATCCTTATTTTTCTTTAGTGGACCTACAGTGACTTTTGGGTTTGCATATTATTGAATTTTCTTTTATTTAAATAATTCAATATGGGATTTTTAACCCATTATGCTTTGATTTCGTATTAGCCATAAGATATAATTACAATATTCCTAATGACATAATTGAAGCATATAAGCGACAAAAGTGACCTCTACCATCAAAATTATATTATTAAAAGTATTTTGACGGATCTAGTGTGCAATATGAATATTATACTTCCGAAAGGAGGGACAATATTTGTTTAAGTGTTTTGCATACCTATGATTTTAATTGAGTAATGATTTAAAATTTTCATGTGAGTAATAAGACACATCCAAAGATGGTATCCCTATTTGACAGTATTTATCATGAGCAATAGATCATCCCAACAAGATTATCAGTAACAACTAACATTATTATCCAAAGACTTAATAGCCAGTGATGTGCTTGTTATCTTATTTTTCCTATGACTGTATACGTATATTCACATTGGTGAACAAAAGTCATATTTCTGGATTAATGATAATTTGTATCCAAAATCAACCGAAAAAAGTTAATCAAAATCATAACATAAATAAGATATGTAGCAATGGTTATTATAGCTTCTTTTTAGGCATGATAATAATGTCGCTGATACATTAGATCCAAGAATAAAGGTGCAGTGTTAAGGTCGTTATTTAAAAGGTGAAAGGAATTAGTATTGTTATAAAAAGACAAAGAAGGAATCAATGCTTTGAAAGGAATGTAAAGGTTAATAGGAAATTAAGCATTACTTTCCTCCTTTAGAAAAAACTGACACGCAGCCAAAACCACGAGAATATTAATGGGATCTTAATCAGCTAGGTATGGAAAATGATCAATTTAGGAGCATTAATTAGTTATGGATTATATTTTAAATAAAATCACTCCAAAAGCCAAACATGAAGCATAGTTTGATTGGTTCTTTGGGCATCTCTTATATGAGTTACCAAAGATCTTGATACTATGGAGCCCTCCCTTTTTTTCGCATATGTATATTGGTTATATGTAGATCCTATCATCTGAAATCACCACTTCAACAAGTGTAGGAGTATGCTTGAAAAAAAATCCAGCAGATATATGCGTGTGTATGCTAGATATGTATAGTTTTTCAATATTCAGAATACATGAAACACGACCTATTCTTGATATGATTATTTCCATAAATTGTGACATAAGTTGTTTTCCAAAGAAAACCGAACCACCAATGAACTGAATTAGGAAGGTATTTCTAACATGTACTCGTCTTGATGGGATGATACATGATCTTTTTTTCCCAAAAATAAATAAAGTCTGTATGTCAAACCCTATAAATTAGAATCGAGATGACTCTTATAACACTTGATAGAAAAATAATCAATATGAATTTAAAGCTAGTGGAATACATAATGCATTACTCTGACTATTGTTGCTTGCATGGATAAACCCACCGATAGAATGAAGAGAGCCCTAAATCTTCCTCATGATCATATGCCTTACTCGACAAATAAAAATAGTTGCCCAATCAACTTCCTCTTTTGTCCATCACTAAGAGATTTTGTTCTCTAATTAATGACAATAATTGATGTACTAATAGTGATTCTTAATGTCCAAATCAACGAGAATTTTCAACTCCCAACATTGTGGTGTAACGGTTAACCATTTTTCTAAGTTTAGGTAATAATGATGTAAAATCCTTTGAGAAAATAGATATTTTTTAATTGTTCTCTTATATTTAACATTGGTACAGAAAGAAAATAATTCATGAAGTTTATGATATAAAACTTAATAAGTCAGAACGATCAAGAGATAAATGCGAGTCATACATGGATAAAGTGTAGATTTGTTGTATGTATTTATTTTTTCTTCTTTATTTTTCTAACATTCCTCTCACATTATGTCAGCAAGATCCTTCAAGGCATATGGAATTTATTTCTCTACTGGCTTAGCGAAATTTGTGGGTTCAATTATACCATCTAGCTAAATTAAAAGCAACTCCGATGTTGATGGAATGAAGCTATGGACAAAAGCGCAATTTTATTAACATCACCATATTGCAAAAAATAATCAGCGATCAAAACCAGCACACGGTTTTTCTCCTGTGCCCAGCTTCGTGGAACATGTCCATTCGGGTTCAAATTAATTTCATATTATTGATTTTAAATGAGAACGACAATTCTTTAAAGGCTTTACAAGAAACTAAACCAGCACATGGATTACGAGGGGGGGCAACAAAACCACCTGCTCTAAATGTCTCTTCCTTCGCATATAGCGCAACATTGAAAAGAGCGTGTGGCCCATCTGAGACTGGGATTAGGGACTCCACTCATATCTCATCCTCCCCCATAAGTATGCATCACCATCATGAATTTTTTTAAACATGAGGTTGTATTCTTTGAACAGAAGGTGATCCGACGACTAGCGACTTGTCAACATGGTGTGCTAGATTCGTGTGAATACAACTATATTATGTATAAACAGAATAGTGCCGCTCTTGTAATATTTTATGCCCATAACTCCTTTCTTTTCTCTATGCGTGGACAAGTGATTGATGTTGCAAGTAAAATAGTCAAATAACCATGTTTGAATGGTAACACGGTTGCTAAGGTTGGACTTGATTAATTCCAGGGATGAAGCCAGAAAAATCTTCTAAGAGGGCTAAATTATTTCGGAGGGAAGGGGGTAAATTATTTAGATATTATTTATCTAATTTATCTTGTCATTTTAGTTGTTAATATTTGGAGAGGGGTTCCTCTGATGTAATGTGAGTTACAAAAGAAGTGTTGTAGCTATTTTTTTCAAATTTATTTCTTAAAATCCAACCTTTTAGATAGTATCTTTGAATAATATTATGCATATCCTCCAAATTTCGCTCAAATCTTTATTATTTTTATTTTAGGGATTTTATCACTCGTGCCCCTCCGAGATCTCGCAATTTCAGTTATGCCCATATCTTTTTGGTAATATCAGTTGTACCCCTCACTTCTTTCTCCGTTATCACTTGTGCCCTTCCGTCAGATTGACCGTCAATGAGTTGACTTGACCATAGTTTTTTCAAACCTTGGTGCAGTTAAGAGGGGTATTAGTGTCCAAACTTCTTCATCTTCTTCCTCCTCCATTTGTCCTTCTTCCTTTCTCTTCATAATTCCTCTCTCTTAATTACACCTTCATGAATCCATCGAATCTTTAAATTTTGTATTTTCACGGATATATCACTCATTACTGATCAAAAGGTGAATTTTATTGAATTTTTTGATGATTTTTTATGAATCAATTAGTGGATCTCTTAATTACGCCTTTGTGTAGTCTGTGCATCTTTCTGCTGAGATTGGATCTGGGATTGGAGCTTCAGATGGTATTTGATCTCTTAATTGCTGTGTGAAGTCTTTTTGTTGCTGTTGATTGTGGTTTTGGAGCTGCTTAGTACTTGGATTTGGCCATGTGGAAGCAGTTCCTCAGCAAGTTGCCTCGCAAATCACCGAAATCCGAGCTCGGATCGGATCCTCTGTCAGGGAATTGCAACGGGAATGCCACTGATTTGGGTGTGCCCGTCCTGCAGAACAGTAACATGAACGATGCAGCGAATTGCAGGTCCGCCGGCCATGAGAGGATGTCCTCCGCGATGTTCCCTTCCAGTGTGGTTGCGGCGACCGAGCCCTTGCTGTCGTTTAAGGATGTTTCCAATCAGGAATCTGTTCCTCGGTAAGTTGAATTTGTGTTGTGTTGTGTTTGACTTTAATGATTCGAACAACTCGCTCGAGAAGGAGATGAAGCGCCGGGCGTTGATCGAGCTTGTCGAGTATGTCTCGACCGGGCGACAGACTAGAGGACGACCTGGCGGCGTAGGGTCAGCGAGGCTAGTGGCGCGGGGTCGCGGGGGCGCGGGGGGAGGCAGGGTCGCGGGGGTGCGGGGCCTGGGGGCTAGGTGCGGAGGGGAGGTGTAGGGGGCAGTGCGGGGCTGGGGTTGGGCACGGATGGGAGTTGCGGGGCTGGGGCTGGGCGCAGAGGGGAGGTGCAGGGGGCAGTGCGGCGGCGGAGGGGAGGTGCAGGGGGCGGAGGGGGGGAGGTGCGGGGCTGGGGCTGGGTGAGGAGGGGAGGAGCTGTGGAGAAGGAAGAGAAGGGAGGAAGAAGACTAAAGAGGATGAGGAGAGGTATAAAATGACCATATAACTCTTTTTTTAAAATTAATACCGTTTATGTCCTCAAAGTTAACGTCCGTTTGCACTGTGGATGGACGATCACTAACCCGAGGGGCACAAGTGATAAAATAACAAGAAGTGAGGGGCACAACTGACATTATCAAAAAGATAGGGGCATAACTGAAATTGCGAGATCTCGGAGGGGCACAAGTGATAAAATCCTTTATTTTATATCAATGATAAAAAGTCTGATTCTCTTTAAATGAGATTTAAGTTGCTTATTGATTGAACTTTTAACCATTAAGATAAAATAGAAAATGATATCAAATTTGAGCGAAATTTGGAGGATGTGTAGAACATTAACAGAAGTTTCAGTTTATGAGGTTGGATTTTTGGAAATGAATTCAATATATAAGACAAGCTTACAATAATTCCATAAGTGGTTGAAACTAATATTGGAAGGTATTTTTTTCATAAAAAATACCCATATAAAGTTATAATCAAACATAAATAATATCTATAAATATCACATTGACAAAAAGATCCCTATAAAACTCTTCATATCACTGAAATACACATTTATTAATGTGATATTAAGTAATACCATTAGATATAATATGTTCAAACAAGTAACACTATATAGATATGTGTACCAATCTCTTATTATATTTGTTTATACATATTTTGACATGTGCACATGTATATTATTTTAAAATCGACGTAGATAAAAATAGGGTTGCAAATATGCGGATACAAATATGTATTTATATCCATATATGTATACACTAGAAAAATATGTAACCACATCTGTTTTAAGATGGGATAATTACACCCACAACCCTGAGTAATTCCTCAATCTCAATCATAACCCTGCATAATCGCGAATTACATGAGAAACCCTGAGTAATGCTTAACTCTTACATGACATACCCCTGTGTTATGTTCCGTTTAGAGTAGCCGTCATGTTTGACAATTTCCGTTGAAAAAGGACAAAAGTACCCTTAAAGTTCTTTCTTATTTACGATAAGATGCCATCCAAGCATCTCCTGCTAGCAACCCCATTCTCCCCCGTGCCCTCTGGCTCCGCTACTCCTCTGCCATGCCCGACCCCCTCCTCCTGCGTGCATCACGAGTTCACGGCACCTTACGCGCACTGGGCGGAGGTGCTGGTGCTTGGGATACCGTCCCTCTGCTCGCCCTTCTCCTCCGGCAGGTGGAGGCCATATGGTGACCCCTCCCCACCCCCCGCCCCGCAGAGCATGAAGCCCCCACCCCCGCGCAGAACCCCCCTCCCGCCCGAGCACGGAGCCTCTCCCCCGCCTCCCTCCCCTAGGCATGAAGCCCCTGCCCGAGCACGAAACCCAACGCCCCTCTGCTCGCCCCTCCTCCCTGCGGCCCAACGCCCCATGCTCGCCCCTCCTCCCCGCGATCCAACGCCACCCTTCTCGCCCCTCCTCCCTGCGATTGCCCCCCTGTCCCCCTGCTCGCCCCTGTGAACCCACGAGCTCCGCGCCCCCGGCGCCCCCCCTACAACCTCCGCCTGCACCCACCGCCCCCCTGCAACCCCGCCTGCACCCTGCAACCCCGCCTGCACCCTGCAACCCCCGCCTGCACCCACCGCCCCCTACAACCCCCGCCTACACCCACAGCCACCCTGCAACCCCCCCTGCACCCACCCGCCCCCCCGCATCATCCCGCATCATCCCCCAGCAACGAAACTTCCTTCCCGCGTCACCCCCCAACAACGAAGCTTCATTATTTTCTTTTTTGTATTTTTATTTTGAGTAATCCTAGCCGTAGATCCTATATTGGTTAGATTAACCCACTTATAAAGTTGAGTTAACATGTTAAACTAACGGAGGGTTATAAGTGTGAGACGGAGTGAATATCGGGGGTTTCTCGTGTAATTCGCGATTATGCAGGGTTATGATTGAGATTGAGGAATTACTCAGGGTTATGGGTGTAATTATCCCTTTTAAGATCCTAAAAAATGAAAGAGGTATCCAAATCCATATCCGTATATGTAAAGAAATATAAAAGAAAAATTGGTATCTATACCATATATGCTAAAATAAAAACTATATATCCGTAACGGTTTCTAATATATACGATGATGGACATATACATATGTATCAATATCCGGTTATGTACATCATGTAAAGTTAACATTTAATTATTGTAACTAGATCAGATATATATTAATTTTTTTGTTGAGATATGGGAGGCTATTATACATAACATATAATTTTAATTATTAACTAATGTATTCAAATTATATAATACTATATTAAACATATATATGGAGTTTTGATTGGGAGCTGGGGGGCAAGCCCCACCCGCCCCCTCTCTTAATCACTGATTAATTTCGATTTAGATTTAATTTGACGATATTCCAGAGTATATTAATTTCTATTGGAAATTTATTGATCTTTAAAAACTAACCTATAAATTTCCCCACAATATTACAGTAAACAATTTAATGCTATAACATTTTACCGAGGATTATAATTATTAACCAATATGTTAAAACTGACATTATAGATATGTTAGCCTTGATTTTCTTCACTTTAATGAAGAGTATATAATCGTTAGCAAAGTATTATAAAATCAAAAGCAAAGTATTAAGATCAATGTTTTTAAACAAAATTAGATACCAAACCAGAAATCTTATCGAAAAGGTCTAATCGAGTTGGCCAAAAAATTAAATCGATTAACAAAATAGCGATGTTATTATTTTTATGAACCGTATTAAACTGAACCTCAAGTGGTTGAACCGACTGATCAAATCGGAATAAATAAAATCATATATAAAATACACATTTTAATAACACTAAAATAGTTGATAGAACCAATAAAATACACATAAATATATTTACAAAAATCAATAAATAGATAGCAAGTTATAAATTTGCAAGCATATATTGAAGGATATGGGAAGATCCTTAAGCGCATCACGGAAACGTGAGGATTGCATCGAATACGATCGGGAGCGGCTAGTTGCACTAGTTGCTCCGGGCAGCGGAATTTAAAAAAATTAATGTGATGAAACCATATGATCCAAGAACACTTCTTGGATCGCTTCATCTAACCACATAATAAGTATTAAGGTTACAAGTGTGGTTGCGATCAAGTCTCTAACTGAAGAGACCTCCTATCTCAATTCCAATCCGACAGAGGAGACACTTGTGAGCGCGTTGATGAGACGCGTCCTTCTCGCAATCCATGTTGATGATCCAAGCAGCAAATCTCTCGATCATGTCACACGAGATCCGACGTCTTCTTCACAAGCGAGGCACACCGAAGGAGACGGGATCCATGAGCAAATACTCTAGCAGCATAACGACGATGCTGCGACGATGGCGACTCTCTCGATGACTCTATGGTGGACGACCACAATGAGAGAGAGAGAGGGAGAGAGATGACATGTAGAGAGAGAGAGAGAGGGAGAGAGAGCATATGTCGTAATCGTGTAACTCTAAGAGCAAGGGGCGCCTCTTCTTATATAGGGTTTTGGGAGTCCATGGATCCCAATCCATGGACATCACATAATCAGTGCGTGAGATTGATTTGTGTTCCTTTCAATAGATATGACCTTGTTGTAAAAACACAACAACAATTAATTTAATGTAAATTAATATATATATATATATATATTGATAAATCAATATAATGTAATTTCAAATCAAATCAATTGGCTAGTATTGAAGATAATGAGAAAACTAAACACATCCCCAAATAAGGAGGGGCGACCACTAATTATCTCATGAGATCTCATTATCTCATGATATCTCCAAGATTTACAACAACAATTGTTGTAAATTATTTCAAAAAAAACAATTCATAATTGTCTTGTTAAATTTGTGATCATGCCATTGGAAAAAATGTGAATCACATTCACATCCCAAAACAAAATTATTTTTTCAATTAATCATCCAATGTGAATCCAATTAACATCAAATTAATTAACAAATATATATCACAATATGTTCTCTCTTATATATTATTAATCTCATTATAATATATCTGATCAATATGGATAGTATTATCAACATTATTCATATCCATGATAATTAAATCATATTTAATCATCTTGGATCTCTATTCTCATGTTCCCAAATAATATGAATCACACTCACATTATTTACATCTTTGTTAGTTAAATCACAATTAATTATCTCAGATAACTCTCCTTATAATATGAATCAAATTCATATTATTCATGATAATCAAATCACATTTAATTATCAATTTTCTCGATGCTCGGATACATATATCAACGATGAAATTATCCATGAACTCTTTCAAGGATAATGCGCTTTCTTCGCGGATACTTTGAGGTAAAGACCGTGTGATTGTATTGTTCTACGTATAGTGACTTGGATATTGAGATCACATCTCAAATCCAGATCTTGCGGACCTCCCATAGATGTTTGATTAAATCAAAGTCGTAGATCTAATCTTCTCATTGTATCTGAATCATATGCAGACCAAGGTCCAACATTTGGACTAAGATCAGATCACTTCTCTATGAGAGGAGTCACTAAAATCTAAATCTGTTTCATCACTCCCTCGGAATTGAAGAGTGATGGTTATACAATCGTTTATGATCACATCACCCTCATGTATTCTAATACCTTTACATCCTGCATACTGGAAGACTCAGATTAAACCTGAAGTTTTAGATCTCTTTTGGATGGTCTCCTTCAGGGTTTTATCATTAACTTTCTCATTTTTATGATTGGGAGTTGGTATCGATCTTTTACTTTTCAAAAGCATATATCATACTCAGGTGTTGATCATATACTTTCTAAAAGTATATATCAAACCTACAAATTCAGTCAAGCTCCCAAAGTGAGACGACCATGCTTAAAATTTGATTCTTCTCAATATCTCATAAGTGAGCTCGTGTCTTCCGGTTCAGTAATGAACCTGTATGATCCCATTGAGAGTTCGTATTACTCATATGCCCTTGCATGCACACTAGCATGCTGGTGTATAGACCTTGGTCAGGTCATCAACCTATTGGTCTGCTAAATGTAAATACTCAGACATATAGCAACACATCTGTCTCTGGTTAGAGGATTGATGAATACCCATTCATCACTCTTTATTCTTATATTTTAGCTACAAAAACCTTTGCAAATGCATGTAGATATATGTAAATAGGAATAATTACCAAAAGCATGCATTGTGTAAAAACCTATAATTAGCATGTTTTTGTGCAAAAATAAAAGAATAAAGATTAAAAAGAAAAAGAGGGAAATATTTAGAATAAATATTGAGCAACCTAACCCAAGGGAGGGCTCAGCATGGGTCTAACCGCATAAAAGCCAAAGTAGAGGGAGATAGGGCTCATGTGTAAATATTTATGTAAATAAATAAAACTATATTTTCCTCACCCAAAAATATGCTTGTAAATACTTGTATATATTTATAAAAATATAAAAACAAAATAAAAAGTTAAAAAGCAAAAAGATCAAAAATACCCTTTTTCATCACGTACATAAACCATGTTCCTATATTTATTTAACCTTGTAAATAAATAAAGTCATCTTCCAAACTTTTTGTAAATACTCTATGCTATATATTGTAAATAAATAAAATAAAAATAATCAAAATCAAAACAAAATAAAAATAGAAAAATCAAAAATACAAAAATACATTGTACATATACTATGTATATAGATGTACATATCTATTTATTTTACCTATGTATATAAATGATAAAAATAAAATAAAAATACCTTTTTATTCCTTATTTTATTATATAAATAAATAAAATATAAAATAAGGATAAAATTGTATAAAAATAACATTAAAAATCAAAAATCAAAATCCCACATATTGTATATATACCTATATCTAACCCTACTATGTACCTACCTTATTTTTATTTCCAAAAATTAATTAAAAATCACAAAAAATAGAAAAAAATAAAATAAAAATATTTCATGTTTTAAGTTTTTGTAAATTCGGTCATTTTCTAACTCAAATAAATAAATTAAAAATTCAAAGCTTGGCGGGCTCTGATTGGTCCACAGGGGATTGTTGACCCCCGGTCAACTCTCCCCCCAGGACCACCAAAGCCGGGTCCGTCCTGCCCGACCCGTTTTCCCTTATTTTTATCCGACTGACCCGACCGCCATTAACCCAAACCCCGGGTCCGAATCGTTCTCCTTGCATCCGGCATCCTCGCCGGAGCCGCTCCCTCGGGATCCGCGCGCTCCTGAGCTTGCCCGGACCCCTTCTTCTCGGACCCCTAGCCATATAAAGCTGGAGCTCAGCCGCCTTCCCGCGTCATCTTTGGCCATTCCCCTTCTTCCCTGTGAGCTCCAGAGTGACCCGCACGAGTGACAGCGAGCATCTCCGCCTGTTGCAGCGAGGCGAGGAGGAGGAACCCACTGATCCGGCGGTACTGAGGCCGCCGCTTCACCAGTTCGAGGAGGTGGTACTGATGCCACCCGTTTAGCCGAGCCAGCCCGTGGTACTGACGCCGCGAGACGTCTACCAGCAGCAGCATCAGCAGCAGAGCCAGCCAGAGGTGGTACTAAGGCCACCGATGTTTATTGTGATAGAGATGTTGTCTTTCCTTCAGTTCATGTACCTCAGAACACAGTTGTGAATAAAGGAAAAGGTTTAGTTTCTTCTGGTCCCACTGTGGTGCATGATGTATGTGTGGATCCGGTCATCGAACCGTCTAGGCCTTTTCCTAGTCCTTCATCTGAGAAGGACCCTGTGATCCCCTTCCCTAGAGCCCTTCAGATGGGGAAGGGGAAGAAAAAAGAAAATCCGAAAAGAGAGAGCTTGAGGAGTTCAGCCAGAGCATGATCGATCGATTCCACATCCAGCTGACCCTCCAGGAGGCTTTATGTGCTGACGAAAGCCACGTGTTTTGCGATCCAGAACCGCCTGCCAGCCAAGAGGCCAGATTCAGGGGCCCCGTTTGTCAGATGCCAGATTAGTGAGCAGAGGTTCGACCGTACTCTACTAGATAGCGGATCGTTGATCAAACTTCTTCCGGCAGCCCTTCTCGACCGCTTCGAGTTGGGCACTCTTCGACAGAGCAGGACAGTCCTTCAGTTTGCTGATCGATCTGTCAAGAGGCCGAAGGGGTTGTTGCGAGATGTTATCGTCACGATTCAGGGTCTGAAATTCCCCGTGGACTTCGTAGTGTTGGACATGGAGATCCCTGAGTCAGTGGCCGATACCCCCATCATCCTCGGTCGTCCATTCTTGGCCACAGCCAAGGCGGTGACTGATCATGATAGCGGGAAGGTGTACTTTCGCATCGAGGGCGAGAGTATACAAATAGAGACGGTCGAGGACTACAGAGCTAGAGAGAGAGCCCGCTCCGATGCGAGTACAGATTCAGAGCAGCTGACAGACACAGAGCCAGACATCCACCAGGACTGTGATTTTGTGATCACAGACGATGAGGCAGCTTGGGCAGATCCTGCAGCACAGACCATCCTCTCATATTCAGATACAGCTGATGCCGAGATGAGAGCAGAGGAGAGTCTGGAGAGCACAGCCCTGGTCCAGGATACAGTAGAGGCAGCAGAGCCGGTTCTTGATCGCGACACGATGTTTAGTGATGGTGGTGCTGAGGCCACCTTGTTTTCCGGTGGTACTGATGCCGCCGCGATTGATACAGATCCCTCGGATTCAGAGTCTGATTGGGAAGATTGCTATGATCAGATGCCAGTCCTGAGTCCATTTGAGCCTATAGATGAGGAGGAGGTAGATGCAGAGCCGAGCAGAGACAGTGCAGTTGAGCAGCCTTCTCCCGATCCAGTTTGCGAGAGTACGCTTTCACTTTCCCAGGCAGATTTGGCAGACTTAGCAGCTTTCACTCAGTTTCTTCCGCAGCCAGATTTGCCAGCACCCAGCATTCCAGAGCTGAAGCCGCTCCCTACTTCGCTGAAGTATCGATACCTTGCGGGCGACCCAGAGATGTACCCAGTCATCATCTCCGCCGATCTGACTGGAGAGCAGGAATCCCGTTTGATGGGGGTTCTTGAAAAGAACCGCAAGGCGATCGGATGGAGCGTAGCAGATCTCCATGGGATTAGTCCATCGGTGTGCTCCCACCATATCTATCTCGAGGAGGGGGCGAAGCCGTCGCGTGAGTTCCAGCGGCGACTGAACCCCAACCTGAGAGAGGTTGTGATGAAGGAAATATCGAAATGGTGGAGTGCAGATTTTATTTATCCCATTTCTGACTCCAAGTGGGTCAGCCCCTTGCATGTGGTGCCCAAGAAGACGGGCATCACGACTGTGATCAGTGAGTCGGGAGAGGAGATCGCTACACGAGTACCTACCTCTTGGAGGGTCTGTGTTGACTACAGGAGACTCAACCAGGCCACCAAGAAGGACCATTTTCCCCTGCCTTTTATTGACCAGATCATTGAGAGACTGGCAGGGAAGAGCCATTATTGCTTCCTGGATGGGTACTCGGGCTACAACCAGGTGGCCATCGCTCTTGAGGATCAGGAGAAGACCACCTTTACCTGTCCCTTTGGTACATATGCCTTTCGACGCATGCCATTT
The DNA here is from genome assembly GCA_037367405.1 of Ottelia alismoides. NCBI lineage: Eukaryota > Viridiplantae > Streptophyta > Magnoliopsida > Alismatales > Hydrocharitaceae > Ottelia > Ottelia alismoides. Next base: position 2,578 of record JAZKJV010005887.1, on the reverse strand, counting down.
GGGCTATGCAATGCCCCTGCGACTTTTCAGAGGTGCATGCTGTCGATCTTTTCGGACATGGTAGGGGAGTGTTTGGAGGTCTTCATGGACGATTTCTCGATCTACGGCGACGGATTCGACTCCTGTCTTGACTGCCTAGACCGGGTACTCCAGCGATGTATTGAGTTCCATTTGGTTCTATCTTGGGAGAAGAGTCACTTTATGGTGACTCAAGGGACGGTGCTTGGCCACATCATCTCCAACAGGGGCATGGAGGTTGATCCGGCCAAGGTTGATGTCATTAGAAAACTCGCACCGCCGTCCAATTTGAGGCAGCTACGATCATTCCTGGGGCACGTTGGATTTTATAGGAGATTCATTCAGGATTTCAGCAGGATTGCCCGACCGTTGACTGACCTCTTGACGAAAGACACCGAGTTCCTTGTCGATGACAAGTGTCACTCGTCCTTTGCGACTCTCCAGCAGTGCGTTATTGAGGCTCCTGTCCTCCAGCCGCCTGATTGGTCTCTCCCATTCGAGATCATGACAGACGCCTCCGATTTTGCCGTGGGGGCAGTGCTGGGACAGAGGAGGGATGGAGTTCTGTTTGCCATACACTACGCTAGCCGCACATTGGATTCCGCCCAGCGGAATTATACGGTCACAGAGAAGGAGATGCTAGCCGTAGTGTTTGCCCTGGATAAGTTCAGATCGTACATCATTGGATCTAGAGTGACTTTGTTTACAGATCACACCACCATCAGGTACCTCATGGCAAAGAAGGATGCCAAGGCCAGACTGACTAGATGGATCCTTCTACTCCAGGAGTTCGACATTGAGATCAAGGATAAGCCTGGAGTCAAGAATGTGGTGGCGGATCACCTCTCCCGTTTAGAGCAGCCTGAGGAGTCTGAGCAGATTGATCCTATTCGAGATACCTTCCCAGATGAGGCGATCCTTGCTATCGCCTCACTCCCGTGGTATGCCGATATTGTGAACTTTCTCGTTGCTGGGAAAGTCCCACAGGATTGGCCCAGGCAGAGGCTTGAGACCTTCCTTGCGAGGGCCAAGTCCTACCACTGGGAGGATCCCATCCTTTACCACGAAGGAGGGGATAGCGTCTGGCGTCGGTGTATTCCTCAGGAGGAACACCATAGCGTCCTCACTTACTGCCACAAGCTTGAGGCAGGAGGACATCATTCTGGGAGGAGAACGGCACAGAAAGTGCTCCAATCCGGCTTGTGGTGGCCTACCCTCTTCAAGGACTCTGATGAGTTCGTGAAGAGGTGTACTGACTGTCAGAGGATGGGCACTTGTGGACAACGTGATATGATGCCGATGCAGCCCATTCACTTCTGTGAGGTTTTTGACGCATGGGGCATCGATTTCATGGGTCCATTCCCTAAGAGTCAGGGATTCGAGTACATTCTGTTGGCCGTCGATTATGTTAGTCGTTGGGTTGAGGCTATCCCCGCCCGAGCCGCTGATGCGAGGACAATTTGCAGATTTTTGAGGAAGCATATCATCACGCGGTTCGGGGTTCCACGAGTTCTGATTTCTGATGGGGGGTCTCATTTCATCAACGACCAGGTGAAGGCCCTTGCTAGCGAGTTCAGTATAGACCATCGTGTTGCCACACCTTACCATCCACAGACGAATGGTCTAGCTGAGGTGTCGAATAGGGAGATCAAGACTATCTTGCAGAAAGTCGTCCGCCCTGACCGAAAGGATTGGTCACAGCTTTTGGACTCGGTCTTGTGGGCATACCGGACCTCTTTCAAGACACCATTGGGCACATCTCCCTTTCGCCTCGTATATGGCAAGCCGTGCCATTTACCTGTTGAGCTGAGGCACAAGTCACTTTGGGCAGTTACAGATATTTTGATGGATCCAGATGGTATGGGAGACCAGAGGAGGGCAGAGTTAGCTGCCCTGGAGGAGCTTAGAGATGCAGCTTTCTCAAGAAGCCTACATTATAAGGAGAAAGTCAAGGAGTGGCATGATTCTCATATCAGCCACAAGCATTTTGAGATTGGACAGAGAGTATGGCTGTTTGATGCGAGGCTACGATTATTTCCAGGGAAGCTACAGAGCAAATGGAAGGGACCTTACTTGGTCAGAAAGGTACACGACAATGGTAGCATTGATATATCCGAGTTGTCTTCTGAGAGTACCTTTCGAGTGAACGGCCAGCGGCTCAAGCCATTTCTAGATCATGAGCCGCGGGACGTTATCGTTGCCCCTATTCATTTTGCGTGAGATGTGGTCTCTTGACTCACATCATTTGCATCTCACGTCTGATTTTCACTGTTCCTCCGCCCTGTATAGATCCAGTTGTCCATATCATTCTATTCCTTAGTCCCACATCCCTTTTCTCATCTTATGATTATACTATACTTAGGGTGTACTTTACCCTAAGTATAGGGGGGATGTAGGACCTGCGGGTATTCTTTTCATTCTTTCTGCTCCTGTTTTGCTGCCTATACTTAGGGATATTTTACCCTAAGTATAGGGGGGGCAGACTCTGTATCTTCTTCGCTCGGATTTCCCTTCATGTACAGCTTGCTATACTTAGGATTAGTTAATCCTAAGTATAGGA